>JAXGGA010003145.1:0-107861 GCA_038373865.1 Uloborus plumipes
AAAAAAACAATTCTTGTATTGCTAAAGTATTTTTTAAAGGCAAGACATTTGAGAGTTTGAATTGTATATATTTATACACTGAAGTGACAAAAGTCATGGGATACCTCTTAATATCGTGTCGGCCCTCCTTTTGCCCGGCGAAGTGCAACAACTCGACGTGGCATGGACTCAACAAGTCGTTGGAAGTCTTCTGCAGGAATATTGAGCCATGCTGTCTCGATAGACGTCCATAATTGTGAAAGCGTTGATGGGGCAGGATTTTGGGCACGAACAGACCTCTCGATGGTGTCCACATAAATGCTCAATGGGATTCATGTCGGGCGATCTAGGTGGCCAAATCATTCGTTGGAATTGTCCAGAATTTTCTTCAAACCAATTGCGAACAGTTGTGGCCCGGTGACATGGCGCATTGTCATCCATAAAAATCCCATCGTTGTTTGGGTACATGAAGTCCATGAATGGCTGCAAGTGATCTCCAAGTAGCTGCACATAAGCATTTCCAGTCAATGTTCGGTCCAGTCGCACTAGAGGACCAAGTCCATGCCATGAAAAAACAGCCCACACCATTACGGAGCCACCACCAGCTTGAACAGTGCCTTGCTGACAGTTTGGGTCCATGGCTTCGTGGGGTCTGCGCCACACTCGAACCCTACCATCGGCTCTTACCAGCTGAAATCGTGACTCATCGGACCAGGCCACGGTTTTCCATTCATCTAGGGACCAACCGATATGCTCACGTGCCCACGAGAGTCGCTGCAAGCGATGTCGTTCTGTCAGTAAAGGCACTCGAGTCGGTCTTCTGCTGGAATAGCCCAAGAAATCCAAATTTCTCCGCACAGTTCTAGCAGACACGTCCATTGTACGTCCCACATTGATTTCTACGGTGATTTGACGCAGTGTTGCTTGTCTGTTAGAATTTACGACTCTTTGCAGACGTCGCCGGTCTCGATCTTTAAGTGCAGGCGGTCGACCACTGCGCTGTCCATGGTGGGATGTTATGCCTGAAATTTCATACTCTCGGCACACTCTTGACACAGTGGATCTGGGAATGTTGAATTCTCTAACGATTTCCGAAATGGCATGACCCATGCGTCTAGCTCCAACTAACATTCCGCGTTCAAAGTCTGTTAATTCACGTCGTGCGGTCATCATCACGTTAAAACCTCTTCACATAAATAACTTGAACAGAAATGAAAGCTCTGTAAAAGCACTGCGCATTTATACCTGTTCTATGCGATGCTACTGCCATCTGAAAATTTGCATATTGCTATCCCATGACTTTTGTCACTTCAGTGTATATATATATATATATATATATATATATATATACAGGTAGTGATCAAAATAATGGAAACACTTGAGATTCATAAGAAAAATCTACCGTTCATCGCAAATAAGCAATCAATTGTTCTGTAACTTTAGTAATACAAAATATAGACTTCAGCGGACATTTCCACATTGAAATTAAATCACCCATGCATTCGGGGGACGACAAGAAGGGGGGTCGGAAGAAAAACCGCTTTTTGACCATAACTCTTCGAAAATAGCTCGGAATAAGCTGTCAATTTCAACAATTAATTAGCATACTATGTATAATTACTGTACAAATTTTTATGAACGTACTACTTATACTTCCGAAGATATGAAACATTTTTTAAAAAACGGCAATTTTTTTTGAAGGGTTTTTGCTCATAACACGCAGAGTTTTTGATCAAACCTTATAAAAACTTCAGGAAAGATGACAAAATACAAGAGAAAGAACATACTAAAACGGTAAATAAAAATATTAAAAATTCAATGAGATATGAACGTTAAAAGTAAATAATTTTTCACGGCGCATGCGCGAACGACAGAAATTTATAACTACAAAAATATTGTAGCCTGGTTTGTACTGCATCTTATAGAAAAAGTTCCAGTTGAATATCGTAAAAATTGAAAAAGATATCAGCGATCTAGTGAGCTGTAATTCATTCATTCGTAGACAATACATAAATGGTGGGGGGTTGTCCACAAATAGTGTGGTGATAATCAAGCATTTTTTTCAATGTTTAATTGTACACAGTTTTGAAATTTATATTCGGCATAGAAGTCACATTTCGCCTATTTGGCCAAAAAGACCTTACACGTAGGTGGCCAAAAGTATCCGGACACCCTCTGAAACGTTGGTTTTGAACGATGACGCAATCACCTTTAATTTAAAAATAGCTCTTTGAGGACAGGCCCTCACTACTTATGTATTGTCTGCGAATGAATGAAATACAGCTTACTAGATCGCTGATATCTTTTTCAATTTTCATGATATTCAACTGGAACTTTTTTTATAAGATGCAGTATAAATCAGGGTACAATATCTTTGTAGTTATACATTTCTGGCGCTCGCGCATGCGCTGTGAAAAATTATTTCCTTTTAACGTTCATATCTCATTGAATTTTTAATATTTTTATTTACCGTTTTAGTATGTTCTTTCTCTTGTATTTTGTCATCTTTCCTGAAGTTTTTATAAGGTTTGATCAAAAACTCTGCGTGTTATGAGCAAAAACCCTTAAAAAAAATTGCCGTTTTTTAAAAAATGTTTCATATCTTCGGAAGTATAAGTAGTACGTTCATAAAAATTTGTACAGTAATTATACATAGTATGCTAATTAATTACTGAAATTGACAGCTTATTCCGAGCTATTTTCGAAGAGTTATGGTCAAAAAGCGGTTTTTCTTCCGACCCCCCTTCTTGTCATCCCCCGAATGCATGGGTAATTTAATTTCAATGTGGAAATGTCCGCTGAAGTCTATATTTTGTATTACTAAAGTTACAGAACAATTGATTGCTTATTTGCGATGAACGGTAGATTTTTCTTATGAATCTCAAGTGTTTCCATTATTTTGATAACTACCTGTATATATTTATTTGTGTGTGTATGTATGTATATATAAGTGTAAGCGTCTAGGTATAAGCCTATAACGTATAAGCGGGGAAGCGAGAAAATGAAGAACGGAGAATTAAGAAACGAAAAAATGAGGAACGGAAAAATGATGAACTGACATTTCTCAAAATCACGGAAATATAATTAACGAAACGGAAACACTCCGGCAACTCAGCTGCCGTATATTTTTTCATTATTTTCAGGACATTTTTTTAACAGTGTAGTTTCTTGAAATTTTCCTCACTGCTCTCAGGGCACGAAGTGCCCGTGCAACGTCGGACCACGTGCGTGGTATGTCTTGAAATCGAATGAACATGCTTTGTCATTGTTGACCGATTAGGAAAAACAACTCAATGATTTTAAAATGTTTTTGTTGCCAGTTTCTATTTGGAAACTATTAAAAGAGTTGTAATTGATTTTAACAATTTCAAACAATGAAAACAAGTAAATATATTTAGATTTAAAATGTTTTATGACCAGAGAAGTTCGTTTTAATATGAGATCGGCAATCAGGGTCGGGGGTTGTTTAAATTTTTAATTTAACGTTAGTACTTGTTATCCCCTCCCCCCCCCTCTCCTTCGCAGTTATAGACTGAAATTTTGATCATATAATTATCTTACTTATTCTGTTAAGTAATTATTTTTTAAGAACTCTCTCTTTTCTCTCTAATCTACGATAAGATAAATGTGCTATTATTAATTATTAATGTTATTAATATTTTGCTAACTCATCATTCTTATTTGCACTTTAAAACCATGCAATAATTTAAAACTAATATGAGTTTCATAAGTTTAAATTTTTTCCTAAGTTTATTCTCAGCAGTTACATCCGTTACGGATTTTTCAAAAAACCGTATGTGAAATACGAATTATGTTCTAGGAATTAGATGCGAAGATAAGACACGAGATTCTTTTACATACATTTTTTCGTAGAGCTTGTAGCAGGTACTTTCTAAACGCTGTGAGAAAACCTGATTTTTTATGAAAAAAATTCCTACGTATTGTACATAATTGAAGGGCTTGTGGGAGATGAAGGGTTATGTGACAAAACAGAAATTGCGAGTAATTAAAGCTTAAAGTTTTATTGTTGCAGTTGTTGCAAGTTTTTGTTTTCTGGTTTTGTCGAAATTAGCGTGCGTATGAAAATGGTCCATTGACATCTACTTTTGATGTACCAAGTTTTATTTCTTACAGGTATCCATTGTTTACCATTGTCCAGAGTGTTCATTTTTTTTTAATGTAACATAGCTCCTTCATCCTCCGAGCCCTTCAATTTTTTTAACTTACAAATAGAAAAGTTGTACCTAAACATATTTCAAAAAACGATTACTTCAGTTAGCTCTGTTAAATAAGCCGATTAACTTTTAAGCATTTAAACCTGTCAGATAACCGTCGCTTGTTGTAATTAGTAAATATATTTTAAATATCCGCAGTTCTGAAATTGTAGGCAAGAATGAATATTGTAACTTTGACTATATATAGTCATCGACATCTTTTACTTTTAGTCGGGTATTTTATGTCTGCTTAAACGCCACGAAAAAACGTCATTGATGTGAAACTAGAAACATTAATCATCAATCGTGTGGTCTGCTCTTATCGTAAAAATTTCAAATGGATTTATTTTCAGATTTACAACCCTGATATTTTCATTCTCATTCTGAGATCGATAGTAAATTTGCTATTTTTTATCAGAAGAGTTCTGGTTTGTACAGGAGATGTCAGATAATCATCATATGCGAAGGAAATATCCGCGCTGAATTTGGGGATGGAAATGATTAATTGACATTTGTGCTGAACGTATCAATTATCCAGCAACAATTAAGAGATATGGTTATAATATGTTTAGTAGCTGTTGTAAATGTATTTTCGTAGCAAAAGATAGCGTATATAAAAAAATCGATGTTTGTTTGTTCGTTTGTATGTATGTTTGTTCCTTATACAAATCCACAGTTTTCGTCGGATTTTCATCAAACTTGACACAGATGTTCCTTGATGCACTGGAATTCACATAGGCGGGGTTTTGAAATTATTAAAAAAACCAAAAAAAAACAGAATTCAAATTTTTTGTCTCAAAATGGCCATTTTCTTTCAATTTTGAACAGATAGAGCAATAGAGATAAGCCTTTAAGCATACAAATTGATAAAATTTAGCACATTTAAATATGAGTATTTTACGACAAAGATTACGATTAACAATTTATTATCATTTTATGCCTCACCTATTTCATTTTAGCATTAACTAATAAGTATGACCATGTGGATAGCATTCATTCAAATATTTTTTTCAGAGCTATGTTGTATTAATAAGCACCCGGGCAACGCGGGGTAATAACCTAGTAGACAAATGATTCAAAGAAAAAACGATAAGCTCTAATCATGTCGACCATATCAATTGAGGGTCCTGGATTGTCTGATACTTTGACGAAGACTGCACAAATATTTTACTAATAAAAAAATAAAAAGTTATCTCTATTAAAAATAATGCAAAAGTTGTCATTAAAAATTATATGGCAATTATCGTAGATATACATACATTCACATTCATAGGCAGAAAACATGTCTATCATATAAGTAACCATAATTTCTGTACCTCAGAACCAGACTAACGTAAGTCCATTTTCGTCATTTTTCGGTAGAGGGGAAAAACGATTGTCGAATACATCGTTTTTCCCCTCTACTGAAAAATGACGAAAATGGACTTACGTTAGTCTGGTTCTGAGGTACAGATTTGTAAAAACACCCGCTGAATATTTTTACTTTATTGCTTCGCTGTAAAGCGTCGAAGTGTAATATTACCTCGCGAAAAAACACCAAGATAAAATCCCAGATTCTTTTGAATCCGGATTCTAATTAGGAGCATTATACACTTAATGAATGCACTGGGAAAAGTAAAAAGTATGCAAAAATATGGCTTCCAAAACTAAGAAAAGGACGGTCATCTCTCTTTTACTTACCCTAAAGAAAGCACTTTATTTAAACAATGTACTTATTTCGTTAGCAATGCTTAACCCTTTGCACTCGAGAAGTGGCTCTCGCTCACCACTTAATTTAATGCCGTAACTCGAGAGATGAGTCTTGATCACCACATGATTTAATGCCGCAACTCGAGAACTGAGTCTCGATCACCACATGGTTTAATGCCGAAACTCGAGAGATGAGTCTCGATCACCACATTATTTCATGCTGCAACTCGGGAGCTGAGCCTCGATCACCACATGGTTTAATGCCGCAACTCCAGAGATGAGTCTCGATCACCACATGATTTATTGCCGCAACTCCAGAGATGAGTCTCGATCACCACATGATTTATTGCCGCAACTCGAGAGATGAGTCTCGATCACCACATGATTTAATGCCGCAACTCGAGAGATGAGTCTCGATCACCACATGATTTAATGCCGCAACTCGAGAGATGAGTCTCGATCACCACATGGTTTAATGCCACAACTCGAGAGCCGAGTCTCGATCACTACATGATTTAATGCTGCAACTCGAGAGCCGAGTCTCGATCACCGCATGGCTTCATGCCGAAACTCAAGAGCTGAATCTCGATCACCACATGGTTTAAATATTAAAATCTAAAAGTTTTGTGTGTTACTTTGTGTGTGAAATCATTTTTAATTACAGGCAAAAATTCACCAAAAGCGCTACGAAAAGCTTCGGGTGTCTGGTTAGTTCGTGCGAAAACGGACTCTACTGCAAAAGATTAATAAGGATTTTTCTGATCTAATTTTTCTTAGAGTAAATCTGGCAGTTTTGCCTACTGTAAAAAATCTTACGGTTCAAAAAAATTAATTTTAATCATGATGTGTAATTTAATAGTTATTGTACAACGCACTGTGTCCTACACAGCGACAAAAATATTTATAAAAATAATAATTATCATTAATTTTTAACTCTTGCGCTTCGGCAAGTCAACCGTACTCTGCAAAAACCGTACTCTGTTGTTTTTACAGTACTTTACTTTAAACCGAGGTTCCAGTTTAAAAATGTAAGTGCACAGTAATAAACGGTAAAAATGCTAGTTTTACACTAATAAACTGTAAATTTAGCAATTTTAGTTTATTACTGTGCATCTTGCAGTTTTAAACTGGAACCTTGGCTGCCAGTATTATGCTCTAAAAACAATTTTATTTTTTGAAGTGCATAGAGATATGATCAGCTATTTCCAAAAATATTTTTTAAGTTAAATTCTTCTAACCGCTAGTGTTAGACGCTGTGCCTAAGCAGAACTTGTGCCGCGCATGGCATACTAGCTAGGTGGTCTCCATCAGCTAGGTGGTAAAGAACTTTTATAAAGCTTTATTTTTTATGTAAACACCTGAGAGAAGAACGATTGAAAGAATGTTTTTTAATTTCACTCATATCTGGTTCTGATGAAAAGCCACCCACAGAGCACGTTCAACGTTCTTGTTGTTCATCAAAAGACGAGCATCTCGCTATCGCAGAAAAATAATCAAAACAAATTTTAAAGTAAAATGACCGAAAATGTGTAATATGGATCGAAAACAGGATTATTGCCCTTTGTCGTCTAGTCCAACATGAGTTTATTTTAATTGAAAGCAGGGTTAGTTCTGATGAAAAGCCACCCACAAAGCAAATTCCTGTAGTTAAACAAAGAAACGGGCATCTCGCTATCGCAAAAAAAATGATCAAAACAAATCTCAATTTAAAAATGATCAAAAGGGCGTAGTTTGCTGCGAAAAAAGGTTTATTGCCCTTTGTCTTCTCGTCTAACATGGATTTTCAAAGCCAAAGTTGTTTTTCTTCTTCTTTTCTTCTTTTTTTTCTTTTGATAGATGAAGAATTTCTATTTATTTTCACGTTCGACAATAGCGGTCTTGTGGTTCTTTTCTCAGATTGGAATCGGAGCCCGCCCCCGTGTAGGTGGTCCGCGGTCTTCGTCCCTCACGGTGGATACGTCCATATCGTATACACACACACATACACACACGAGCATTAACACACTTCTACACACATAAACACATGGGCAACACACACGAGCCAACTTACGCACACACCCACAGACACACCTATTCTGCCGTACTAAGTGCAAAAGTGGTTGGTATATGCAGTCGTGTTCTGCTGCTCAAACTGAGATATTGCCCTTAAAGTTTTGTGCCACCATATATTTGATTCAGATGAAACTTTTTCAGAATTTTTTTAAAAATATTTCCCGTTCTCAAATGACCATATAATTTTGTATTTCAGTAAAATAAGTCACAAAGAGCCACCTGGTGGTCATAACTCAATGTTGTTAAAAAGTGCAGCTATGACTTATGTGCTTAGCACGACAGTAACTGTGCCTAGTTTTCCTAACCTAAGGCCCTGGGTGAAAAAGCAGATGTCCCGGTTAGGTAACCTACCGAATGGAAGTATGAACCCTCAGTGTTGAGTTCCTAAGAGTTGTGCTTAGCACGCAGCATTGCACTTCGTGATTGCGAAAAAAATAATTTGAATATCAGTAGTCAAAAGTCAACTTACTTTCCTATGATTATTATTATTGTTGTTGTTATTATTGCTGTTGCTGTTGATATTGCAGATTTTATACTAATGCTTAGTATTAACCCTCTTTTTTCTTTTTCAAAGTCCCTTTCAATCACATATGCATTAATTTCAAAAAGTTACATTTTAATTTGTTGATGACTGCCATGGAAAACTCTGTACCTCAGAACCAGACTAACGTAAGTCCACTTCGTCATTTTTCGTTAGAGGTGAAAAACGATTGTCCAATACATCGTTTTTCGCCTCTACTGAAAAATGACGAAAGTGGACTTACGTTAGTTTGGTTCTGAGGTGCAGAACTTATTATTGTTTTTGAATCAAAAGCAAGAGCGAAAGATACAAACACTGAAGAGAATCTTATAAAAGCAAAGAAATTAATATCTTTCACCCTGTCAATACATTTTACTTAACATGTTATAATAACTTTATTCACACTGAGTCACATGAAGCAAAAATCCGTAACCCTGATTTAACGTTAAATGTTTAAGTATTGAAATTTTGCGTTTTGATTTTTTTTATTTTCCATACTAAAAATCCTTTCGCCGCATATATATATATATATATATATATATATATATATATATATATATATATATATATATATATATATATATATATATATATATATATATACACACTGAAGTGACAAAAGTCATGGGATAGCAATATGCAAATTTTCAGATGGCAGTAGCATCGCATAGAACAGGTATAAATGCGCAGTGCTTTTACAGAGCTTTTATTTCTGTTCAAGTTATTCATGTGAAGAGGTTTTAACGTGATGATGACCGCACGACGTGAATTAACAGACTTTGAACGCGGAATGTTAGTTGGAGCTAGACGCATGGGTCATGCCATTTCGGAAATCGTTAGAGAATTCAACATTCCCAGATCCACTGTGTCAAGAGTGTGCCGAGAGTATGAAATTTCAGGCATAACATCCCACCATGGACAGCGCAGTGGTCGACCGCCTGCACTTAAAGATCGAGACCGGCGACGTCTGCAAAGAGTCGTAAATTCTAACAGACAAGCAACACTGCGTCAAATCACCGTAGAAATCAATGTGGGACGTACAATGGACGTGTCTGCTAGAACTGTGCGGAGAAATTTGGATTTCTTGGGCTATTCCAGCAGAAGACCGACTCGAGTGCCTTTACTGACAGAACGACATCGCTTGCAGCGACTCTCGTGGGCACGTGAGCATATCGGTTGGTCCCTAGATGAATGGAAAACCGTGGCCTGGTCCGATGAGTCACGATTTCAGCTGGTAAGAGCCGATGGTAGGGTTCGAGTGTGGCGCAGACCCCACGAAGCCATGGACCCAAACTGTCAGCAAGGCACTGTTCAAGCTGGTGGTGGCTCCGTAATGGTGTGGGCTGTTTTTTCATGGCATGGACTTGGTCCTCTAGTGCGACTGGACCGAACATTGACTGGAAATGCTTATGTGCAGCTACTTGGAGATCACTTGCAGCCATTCATGGACTTCATGTACCCAAACAACGATGGGATTTTTATGGATGACAATGCGCCATGTCACCGGGCCACAACTGTTCGCAATTGGTTTGAAGAAAATTCTGGACAATTCCAACGAATGATTTGGCCACCTAGATCGCCCGACATGAATCCCATTGAGCATTTATGGGACACCATCGAGAGGTCTGTTCGTGCCCAAAATCCTGCCCCATCAACGCTTTCACAATTATGGACGTCTATCGAGACAGCATGGCTCAATATTCCTGCAGAAGACTTCCAACGACTTGTTGAGTCCATGCCACGTCGAGTTGTTGCACTTCGCCGGGCAAAAGGAGGGCCGACACGATATTAAGAGGTATCCCATGACTTTTGTCACTTCAGTGTATGTATATATATAGATATATATATATATATATATATATATATATATATATATATATATATATATATATATATATATATATATATTAGGGTGGTCCTTATTTTCGAAGTTGCAGATATTTTACGCGACGCCCCCTCAATTTGTTCCATCATACAAATAAATGATTCATGCAAAATTTTAACTCAATCCATTAATATTAACCCGTGCCGCCACGGCCTCCTTTTTTTGAGTTTTATCGAAAAAAATGCAAAAATTCTTGTATTTTTGCAAAAATGTTATTATTATTTTTTTTTAAATATTTAAAATAATTTCAAGCTCCATCAGATGCTAATACTTCTCAACTGACCGTCCTTTCATTTTCATTCTGCGAAATTTTACCCGTTACACGCTGTACGTACATGTACACCAATGCCCTTGAGTCGCGCATACCATTCTTCAGCACCCATTCCAGCTGAAACAGCACAGGATCATTTTCTTCCCAAGATGGACACAAGGGATCACAGATTCCATTGCATTGACCCCTCCCCGTCTTGGGGGTGTAGAATTATAGCCTTTTCCGCGACTCTATGGGGGTGCAAAGAGGGTCGAAAGGTTCATATGGCTTGAGAATGGGTGGGGTTGGGCTTCAGCGAACTTCCCTTTCTTTTTAGAGATTCGAGACAAGAGCTAAACTGAAACAGTCATCATCTTTAGCTTATGTTGTATGTAAATGTTAGTTGAAGTGATTTTCACGCAATTATGACACGGAAATTGATTTTTTTAGTCGGTTCCACAAAGAACCAAATTACTGGTGCTAAATTGCCATCTTGTGGAGATATTTTACGTGTATTGTTTTACAATATGCGCGAAGTTAACTTGAACATACACGATAATGCTTCACTTGTCATAGATGAAACTATTATATTTTGGAAAAAAGCTCGCATACCAGTTCAACATCGCGCAAGATGCATTAAAAAGTGTGAAAAGCTTTATGAAACGTGGAGAAACTTGGACAAGAGTAAATCTCGGCAAAGGGATTCTGATAGACAGAAGGAGCAACAATTTAAAGAAAAATTGGATGAACTATTGGATATTGCACATGGAAATGCATTAGAAATGATAAAAATCCCAGAAGATATTGAGTTTTTAGAAATGCAAAGGAAAAAGGGACGACCTGGCTGTATGTTGGGAGTTGATAAAAAACTGTTGTCTAAAGAAATAAAGAAATCTGCACGACAAGAAAAGGAAGAAGAAAGAAAGCTGAAAGCAAGCACTGTACCCGACGGTAAGTTCATTTATTAAATTTTGATGTTTTTAGTTACCTTTTAAAAATATGTTATTTTATAACCGATACTACATTATTGTAGAAAACAAAAGGAACCTTGTTGAAAATATAAAAGCATTTCACTTGTTTTCATGCACAATTTTTATGAAACTTCTCGAAGTTGACTATCAAATTAGGGGTTTTAAGTGCTGTAAATGGACATGATGGCGAAAAAGTTTTAATTTTCTGTTTTTAGACATAAATAACTATCTATGGTAATGCAATGTTTTAATTCCCAAAAAGAATAATTTCGAAAAATTCTTGATTACTCTAACAAAAGAATTTACGTCTGCAATATCTAAAATAAACTAAGAAATATTTCATATCAGAATAATATAAAAATCTGTTCTCTTAATAATTTTTTTCTATTCCAGTAAATAGTCCTTTTTTGTCATCAAATTCGTCTTGCGATTTACAAGATTTTGAAACCGATGAATGCGATCGAATGGATATCGATCCTAATTTGGAGTTGAACCTTCCTTCTACATCTGGTATTCCACAACAGAAAAGAGCTAGGAA
This sequence comes from Uloborus plumipes, assembly GCA_038373865.1. Lineage (NCBI taxonomy): Eukaryota > Metazoa > Arthropoda > Arachnida > Araneae > Uloboridae > Uloborus > Uloborus plumipes. The sequence goes on from JAXGGA010003145.1 coordinate 12,099, forward strand.
AGAACTGTTAACTCCTCGCCTTTCATCAGTTTTAGACAAATGTCATGTTAGTGACAGAGATGCAGTTCATTTGTTAACAGCCTGCGTAGAAGCAGTAAACCTAAATCCAAATGACTTCGTGATTAATCGTTCATCTCTGAAGAGAGCAAGGGAAAAGCTTCGAGAGGAAAAACCGGGAGAAGTGAAAGCAAACTTCATGAACTTAAACTTGGATTTTGTAGTTGTTCACTGGGACACGAAGCTACTTCCAGATATAACTGGAAAAAAGAACACCGATAGACTCCCTGTGATAGCCACAGGACCAATTGGTGAACAACTGCTAGGAATTCCTGAAATTCCTTCAAGTTCAGGGTTAGAAATTTCTTCAGCTGTTTATGATATCCTAGATGATTGGTCGCTGTCAGAAACAGTTCAAGCTATGGTGTTTGATACAACGGCTTCCAATACAGGCCGTATAATTGGCGCTTGCACTTTGTTAGAGCAAAAGTTGAACCGTGATTTATTGCATATGGCTTGCCGTCATCATATATTTGAACTTGTGCTGCAGAGTGTTTTTAAAGAAGTTCATGTCTCACTTAGTTCTGGACCTGATATTCCATTACTTAAACGTTTCAAAACTTCGTGGAAAGATATGGATCATTCTGATTTTCAAACATTTCAATCAAGTACAAGTACCGCGGAAATTCTAAAAGACGACTTTAAAAATATATTAGTCTATGCAAAAAGCAAAATTCAGGAAGATCTTCCCCGTGAAGATTACAGAGAATTTTTAGAACTTGTTATAATATTTCTTGGTGAAATCCCTCCTAGAGGTATATCTTCCTAGAGGCAACCTGGAGCCTGTCACTTAGCCAGGTGGATGGCGAAAGGAATTTATTGTTTAAAAATTTATATGTTTAGGACACAATTTAAATTGACGATACAGGAGGAAAAAGGACTTCACCGCATTTGCTGCTTCATAGTTAAATGCTATATCAAACCATGGTTTTTCCGCAACTAACCCAATCGAAGCTCCTTTAAATGACATCATGTTTTTAAAAACATTAGTAGCTTACAAAAATGATGACAAACAAGTCTCAGAAGTAGCAATAGGAAAATTCTTGAAACACTTATGGTATTTAGGGGATGAATTAGTAGCCTTATCTGTGTTTGATGAACGAATAAACTTAGACGATAGAAAGATATTAGTCCAAAAAATGCTTGATGATAAAGAAGATGAGTCTGAGGAATGTATAAAAAAAATTGATATAGCAGTAAATGACTTAGAATACTTTCTTAGTAAAGAGCTTCCTCTTCATAGAATCAATTGCAAATCAATAAAACTGTTTGATAGATTGCAAATACCGAAGGATTTTTTCCAACTTGATCCCGATTCATGGCAAAATGATGGAAGTTATTTAAAAGGAAGAGACATCGCTAAATCGCTGAAAGTAGTGAATGATCCAGCTGAAAGAGGAGTCAAACTAATTGAAGAATTTAACCTCCAGTTTACCAAAGATGAGTCGCAAAAACAATTTATTTTACAAACAGTCCAAGACTACAGGAAGATGTATCCAAAACACGATAGAGAAACAATGCGAAAAGCGTATGTTTAAGGTAAAGCTTCTAAAGCATTATTTCATTCTTATTCAAGATAAAATTTAGTTCACAAAAGTAAATAAAATGTTTAGTTTTAGCGTTAATTTATTGTAAAATATTTTTTAAACCAAGGATAAAAGATGTAGTGTGTAAAAAGTAAAAATTAGAAGATTTTTGGAAAAATTCTCAAAAGTGTTGAATTTCAGCGCCGTGGCGGCACGTGTTATTATTTACCGAAAGAGTTAAAATTTTGCACACGTTACTTTTTATTATAGTGTCACAAAACTAGGGGGCGTCGCTTGCTGAAGTCGGAAATTTTTTTTTTCCTATGTAAATAAGGACCACCCTAATATATATATATATATATATATATATATATATATATATATATATATATATATATATAATATAGTTTTTAACACAAGGATAAAGTAGTTACAAAAAAAAGCACCCATTCCAACTTCTACGTGTTCCAATCGACAAGAAACCAAAACCCGCTGGTCCTTAAATCTATGAAACTTTTTCTTCTGAAATATTTTATTACTTTCCACTTTTCTGAAAGTCCTTGTAATGCTTGCCATTTTATCACCCTGAAATGGATCTTTGAAATAGACAGTAGCAGAAGTAGAAAATAAAACTTGAGAACTTCAACAGTTGTTTCTCAAGCTAAGAAGTTTACTTATCTTTTTTTCTTATTCTTTTTTTTTCGCTTCTTTCGAAGTCTTCAGAGATCGTTTTTATGTGCCCATTACCTTCCGCAGACTCATATTTTTTGTGCGTTTTAGTTCTTTTCTTTAGTTCTTCAAACTATTGTTCTTTGAACTTTGGGAATTGAGACTGTAAACTCATGAAATAAGGAGCATTATCCAAGTTTCTCAAGAAAATGTACTTCTCCGGCGCATGTAAATATATGAGGAAAAAAGTGTTAATAATTTATCGAGTCCAAATGGGGGACTCAGTGTGGTGTAATTGCTTTTCACATTCATAAACTTCTGGCATAGCTTTACTTAGTTGCAGTATTCTTGATGAATATGAAATACAGGTATACACGCAAGTTTAATTTAAATACATAAAAATTGCTGATGTGTAAGACACTAGTCTTTAATGCAGATTTAAAAAAAAAAATAATTATTATATAATTGGCATTCATTGCAGTTCCCCGGTGAAAGGGAAGAGGTGAGTGAACGCGGTTTGAGGGCGCAAGATCCAAAAACGTTAGCACAATAAGTTATACGGAAACGAAATTTTTATAGTAACATTTAATTTTATTCTAGGGCGCGGCGCACTTACAAATCTTGCGGCGGAGGGAGGCGCCTCAGTCAACACTTAAAACTACAGGTTACATGTGGTGCCTTTAAAGGTGAAAAGGGTATCGTGAAGAGTATCACTTGACTCCCTATTACAACCTTAGAGGTGATATTAGGCTGTCTATGGCACTTTTACGGGTGCCACGGGTCACCCATTGGGTGCCATAACATACCCATAGGCTTCCAATTGACTCCATACGGGGCCGTCGCGATTCTCTCCTTCAAGGATGCCATAGGGAATCAAGTGGCACCCTTCAGGGGGTGCGGCTTGTGCAACAACTTTTCACCCTTACACCATTAATGCCTAGCGTCCTTTTTTTGGACGGTCAAAAAAAGGATCTGAATTTCCCCAAAATGAACATTTCAACCAAATAATAGTGTTCAATTAGTACCTTGATATTGTTTCAATTCGTTATTAACAGATTGCAGCACATAACCATTGTAAAGTGTGTCCTGTAGCAGTTTTGGTGTGATCTTTATCAAAAATGACATCGTTCACGATCTCAAGAAAAAAAGCTAAGTTTTCAAAGTTATTCCCAGCTTCCCAGTTTATGTTAATTGCTGATTTTATTTCTTCTTATAAAATGTCCTTTTAAATATTAAATCGTAGGCAGAATTTTTTTTTTAGTAAAACAAGTATGTACCCTCTGGGATCTATCGAAACTTTTAAAGAACGATTTTTCTTTGTTTAATAAAAGAAAAAATATTTTTTATATAGTATTTTTTTTATTATTTTTCCTGGCCATTAAACACTGTTTGTAACTAGTATACAAAATATGTTTCGAAAAAAAAATGACAGGCATTTATGGGTTAAAGGGGCCACATGCAACCTGTAGCTTTAACAGTGTATGTATGCTACTGTATACTTGCAATTTTATGTAGGGTGAAATATTATTTCAACAGGAGCTGTTTCGTAGTTATTTCATTGATTTTTATATAATGGCAATTATTTTGTTTATTACTTCATTTGGTTCTTATTTGCTGTTATTAATACCACTAGCGAAACTTAAATCCCATTCGCATACCAACTATGCATTTATGGCTGAAAGGAAATGCTTCTGAAAAAGCTATGACTGCAAATAAGTTACAGTCAGAGTTTTGAGCGATATATGGCTGCAGTACCTCCAGTATTGAGGCATAGTTCTAAAGGGGAAGGAAAGTCTCCAGCAACTCTGCAACGATGGTAACTTCTAGCGAATAACCTCAATAAACTTTTGAAACCCCGGATTTACTAGCACCTATTCTGTTTCTGCCGATGGGTGTTTGGGTGCTTCAGGGTCCAAACCTGTTAATTCCGAACCCGACGATTTATTCACTAAACTTATTCAGGGTTTTATTAGTGAACTTTCTGAAACACGCAACCAGTTTTACAGAAAAATGGACATAAGCTACGCAGCCCAGTGGCTTAGTGGTAGCGCGAACTCGGTTTCAGAATTGGGTACGGTGTACTCAGCCATTCATCTCAAAATCGGATCGATAAAGTGAATACTAACCGTGATTGAGAACTAAACATTGGAGGTATCGTATTCGGGTGATCACCTAGCCAGAAGAGCTCTCAGATACGAAAACTGAGGTGAACACGATAGGCCTTGACCACCAATCGTTTTTGCGCCACTGTATTTTTATACTTTAACTTTTGTTGCATAACTTGTTGTTTGTGTTTTTCTTATTTAGTTTCGTCAGTAGCAGTTAAATGAGCTGGAGTAAATTTGCTACTCATAAACTTAAAGGAAAGCACTAAATTGATGATAGAACAAAACGAAACAACAAACAATCTAACTAATAAACACAAAGTATATTAAGAGTACTAGCTGCCAGGGCAGCTAGATTAGCTTCCTGTGCCATGTTGATGCATAACATCCCCCCTAACTTGTACCTCATTCTGATGCTCCATTATTTGATATACAATTTAATGTTCTTAGATCTCAATACATCCTAAGCACGTGGCCCACTAATGCCCCAAGCAGCAAGCAGCGTGGTCCGGCGTTGCACGGGCGCTTCGCGCCTTTAACTCTTTAGGACCGAGAAGGGAGGAAAATTTTTCTACCGTAAGTCCTGAGTTTTTCCATTGAGCGATTTGGAAAGTGGAATCGTCCAAGTCTTGACCCCCCGTTGATCAGCGCTGCTCGTTTTCTAAACACTAATTACAGTAGGCGTGGTGAAGCTGTCACCTTAACGCTTATGTGCTTCGGGCGAGTGGACACTCCCGAGAGCTCCGCTTTTACAAGCCGTCTCATCAAGTTTGGTTGATTATCCCTCATTTATTTCCCTTATATTGGCCCATAAAAGTGTCCCATCAGCTCTGAGAGGAATAATTTGAAAAAAAGAAAAAAAATTCGGAATCTGGAAATATTATTCTTTTAGTTTAGAATGCCATTTATTAATCGGATTTACATGAAAGATAAACGAAGATACTTGTTTACGTAAATTTTTATTTGTTTCGATTACAAATGTAGTAATTTTTCTTTCTCGGGAGGTAGTCACAAAAATTTGGAATAATATGAATGCTCATTTTACTTCCTATCTGTGTCGAGATAATTTACAATGTAAAAAATAAATGCAAAAATTCTTGGACAAATAAAAGTAAAATCATGATCTAAAAAACAATGACTATTTAAAAAATATTTTCTTCTTTTAATTATAAACTTTACCATTTATGACTTGGGGGGGGGGGGGATCAAAGGAAGTTTAGTGAATATTCCGGAGCTATTTGTGTAAATATCCGCAGAAAAACTTATTTATTATTCATGTTGTGTTTTAATTCAATTTTTTTGTGTCACAAAGAGTACAGAATAACAGTGATTTACTGTTTGAAAGCCAACCCTTTCTAACAATTGTTTATTATGTTTTATAATTAAAGTCGCTACTAAGAAATAGAAAATGCTGATTTTGCCATATTTTTAACTCCTGTGTTTAAATTACCACTCTTAAGCAGGGGCGGCAAATAAGAGGGGCAAGAGGGGGCGATCGCACCCCCAAATATTTTTTGCAGAATGTTAAAATACGGGTAAATTCAACTTATGTTTTACACAAATCAACGATCAAAAAGGAACTAAAAAAGATTGTCAATCTTCAACAAATATTGATAAAACTCATCCATAAACATATTCTCAAGACTATTTCTCATAACAGAGGAATCTGCAAAAAATGCTCTGAAACAAGTATAACCGGACAAGAAAGGATTTTCCACTTTCGTTGTTTGTAAAATAGCACAAGACACTGGAAATCGATGGAAAAAAATCTTCTTGCCTACAAACATTGCAGATTAAAACTTGACTATAAGTTAAAAACTAATTTCGAATCACAACATTTTTGATAACTAATAACAAAATAATTTTAAAGTTTGGTCATAAAAATTTAAATTGCTTTAATAACTCCAATTTTTCTTAATATTAAATCCAGTTTAAGAAATCTTTCTTTTAACTAATATGTATTTTAGGATGAGTACTGAGGTGCTTCATATTTAACAAACTCGCCCCCTCAAACGAAATGTTGAAATGCCGCCCCTGCTCTTAAGTACATTGTATTTGATGATGCGAAATGCAAATCATTGATCATCACGCGTGCGAAAGCGAATATCAAAATGCAATTCCGTTTTAAATGCTTTAATTAGTACAACCAATCAGTAGATTTATTGACAACCATTTTATTATTTAGTTAAATGACTGAAAAAATGAAAATATTTATAAAACTCATTATTATTATTTTCTGTTTTGTTGTAACTGAGCAAAGGATAAACTCAACTTTTCAAAGGTGTTTCAGCATTGAGCATTCGATAAGGTAAAAGTATAACGTTATCCTTATCTTTTCTTTCTATTTCTTAGGGCTAAATTCTTCGATTCTTCTGTTCCTTTATAATAACGAGATGGCAGTTGAAAATTACCGAAAGCAATTCATACTGACTGTATTCTTAGAATAAATTTGATTGTTTGTATTCGTCCTTGGATGAATCCACCTCAAAATTGTTTGAAAACAAAAAATGCATGGGTTGTTGCACTATCAAGGATAAGGGAAACAACTTTTTGCATAAAACGTTGTTTGCTTACAATACAAAATAAATTTTAATTTAAAATTTGCGTAACAGCGCCATGTTAAGTTGTGTAATTTGGAAGTGTAAATTTGATTAATAGCCTCCCAGTCCCATAGTACTGTTCTTGAATTTAATAAAAGCAGTTGTAAACTAAAAAAAATCTGCTTGAAACCAAGAACGTTTGAAAATTATTTTAAAAACATGTTATTTTATTTGGTGGTCTGTAAAATTTTATACTGGGGAGAATTTTTGTCGAAATTTAATTTTGCCTTTTCCTACAGATGAAAATTTTTCTGTTACAATTTTTAACACTTATAAATTACACGGTACCTCCTCCTCTGTCCTTCTGTTTATTAATTGCAGTAGGCATAGTTTTAGTAAGCTGCCACCTAAAATCACTGTCCCGTTTCGGGCACTCCCGTATTTTTCGCTATTGCCCTAGTGCTTTTGTCGTGTTTCTTTCATTACTTTATACTTATGTTGGAATGTTGATGCAAGTTTTTTTTTTTTTTTTTTCAATAATTATTTTTGTTTTTTGGAGGAAGTAAACTAAAAAAATTCACATTTTCACAATTTGTGTGCAAGTTTAAATTTATCACGCAATAATTTAACAAAGAAAATTGATGATGATTAAACTGTCATTCTTTTTAATTTTTAATTACAAACAGTTTTCTGCTTTACATCTAAGTGGATAAACAGATGAGAATAATTACTGAAAGAATAATGTCAAAATACATTTTTGAAAAATATTTCAAATATTTATGGAGGGGCGCTGCTGCAGCCGAAACACGCTTCACTCTTTTACTTTCGAGTATACCGCTGACATGTAGAAATGTCACTACCGCATTTAAAAAAAAATGCAACTGAAGGGCCAGGGGGGGGGGGGGAGATGAAAGTGACCGAAAAGCGATTTCGAGAAAAACGAAGAACAAAGTTTGATTTCTCGTAGCTCCTTACGTAGTTTTTCGAGTTTTCATGCACATTTCGGTCGCTTCTCATCTTTCCCCCCCCTTGTTGTTCAACCAGATGATACTAGTCCTTCATAGCCCCTAGATAGCGCTAATATCAAAATTGACGAAAAAGTGACCTTCATCTTTTTTCCCCCTGGCCCTTCAAATAAAGAATTAAAGTACATTAAAGGCAGAAAGATTTTTCAAAATGAAATAATTAAAATACATTTTAGACTTGAAATGCTCCAGCGTATAGCTTGTTAAATTAATAAGCTTAAGATGATAAGTAAATATCACAACAACGTTGCTTGACTTTTTCGCTTGAAAATGCAAGATAAAAAAATACAGAAACTTTTTTTAATGTAACATATTATAAAAACCTAAAAGGTGAAATTAAACTTATTATATCTAAATGAAAGTTTTCTTGCTTCGATACAATTTTGCAATCTCATGATTACTGACAGCAATCTTCATATTGAAAAAAATATACACATTTTTCTTTTATAAATAATTAATTCTAAATTAGTGCTAAAAGTAAAAGCAAAATATGCAGAAGCACAATTTTAGAATACATTTTTCTGTCGGACAAATGCTTTACGACATGATTTATAAAATACTCTAAAGACTTTAAATTTTACTGAGGAGTGTATATTAATTTTCAAGAGCAAAACGCGAGTTGCGTTGCTAAAGGCAAGAAATATTGTCTTTATTGAGTAATTTCGTGAATTGAGAAAAGAATTAAAACAAGTTTTGAAGTTTGCTACATTACAGTAATAAAACTAAAAGCATTCACAGTCATATTTTTTGTTAAAGACGTTTTAATTTGGCTCTTGTCATGCAGTCATAACTTTCCGATCTTATTTTTAAGGATAGTTACATTACAAACATATAGCGCATGTTATATACATTTTTATATATTTTACATTGAACCACACCATTCTGTCTTCTTCTTACTTATCTCAGGTTGTCTAGCTGGGCTAGACAACCCCCATAAAACCAAAAATTTCTAAAACATCTAAAAAAAGTATAGGGTCTCTAAGGACTTCGTCTTTTGTAAAATTCTGTATGAACCACATTGAGAATATTTTAATTTTGGTATGTTTCAATGAGCATTACACATCTTTAACCATATGTAGCTTTTTTTTTTTTTTTCAAATATTTATTTAGTCAAGCAGGATCGTCATTTGGGGGGGGGGGGCAGGGGGGTCAATTGTCCCTCTCTGACTTTGAGAAATCAATGTATTTGCAAAAAAGTGGGCGCGTTTTTTGCTGTTTTCCGATGAAATTACATTGTGTTTGCCCCCTTTGCCCCCCCCCCCTGAAAAAAGTTGAAATGACGGGCCTGTAGTCAAGAGATATAGTATGGTCCCAAAATGGGAGATTCGGCATTATTGGAGATAATATATACATATCTCTGTCACAATAGTAATGTTTGAATAAAATCGGACTAGAAAACCCTAAAATCAACTTTGTGCAGTTAACACACGAAGTTAATTATTGATACCTCAAGATGTTTTATTACAGTAAGTAAAAATTTTTGTTAATATATATAACTAGTCAATTTTCTTACTTACTAAGCATAGATTTTGTATTAAACGAAATTGTCAAGGACAAATTCCCACTTTTCATTGTCCCACCTTAGGATTGTCATATACCACAAAGAAATTATAGGATCTTTTCATTAACTATATGCCGGGAATAGAGCAAAGGTAGTCGGGGTTCGAGCGAGGGTAAATGACAATGACTCTAACTCTAGCCACATATAAAACGGAACTAAGAAATTTTTGAGCAGCGCAATGTTATATTTCTCTCCTCAAAGGCAAGTTTTTTTTTTCTTTGCATAGTTTGCACGTTGGTTACTTCACAACATGTTTGATAAAATGATACACAATTTACAATACAGTAGCCCCTCGTTATATCGCGCCTCGTTATATCGCTCATTCGGATATATCGCTCTTTTCTTTTGTCTCCCAAAATATTTTGTCCAGCCTCATTGAAAAAAATGAATTTAAAAGACGCAATGTACATTGCACAAGAAGCATGGGCAGTAATGGAGCCATTGACTATTTCAAAATATTGGTCGACCATCACAAATGAAGAGAAAGAAAAGCAATCTATACAGACAGATGAATATCTGGATGGGTTAGTAGAACCAGCGAAGTTACTGGGTTTATCAGTTGCTGAAGATGAACTTCAACAATGGGTTCATATTGATGATGATGAACCTACTTTCGAAACATTCTCCGATGCAGATATCATTGTAGAATTGACGAACGAAAAACCCAGGACTGATACTTGCAGTGAAGATGAAGATGAAGTGCCCTCATATGCAACTGCCAGCATGAAAGAAGTTGTAGACATGCTCGAGAAAACGTACACCGCATTCGAACAATCAAACTCTGATCACATAACTGCAATGCGGTTAATTCATTTCCGCTCTTTAATTGCAAGTGGGAGACAAGTGTTGAAGGATAAATCCCGGCAAACGACTTTGGATTCTTATTTCACCAAAACAATAGCTTAATTTGATGTCTGTATACATATTTTTTAAGACCTGCACACTGTAACAACAACTGCGGTAAGGAATATTTTTTTGTTACTTTTGACTGAAAAAAAAAATCTAAAGTTCGAATAAATGAATTTTTATGTATGTGCACGTATAATTTACTTGTATGCTGGATAGAAAACTATTTTTAATGACTTCGGTTATATCGCGCTTTCGGATATATCGCGCTTTTTTCTTGTCCCCCGAAAAGCGCGATATAACGAGGGGCTACTATCAAAATGTTTTTAGAGAAAAATGGTTTGTATGATTTACATCAAACTTAATCAATGTGTTAGCACCGATTCTAGTTCATCCGATTTCATTCAAAACATTGCAATAAATTCAAAAAAGTGAATTGAGGCTAGTATTCCATTGTGATTTAGGCAATTAAAATTAAGGCTTTCCTACTCAATTGTCCGATCAGAATCTGGCGGGTGACAATTGATACTGCACTGATTTGCTGATCATTCGTTACAATTTGTTGTCTCTGTATTTTTCAAAACTTGCTGCTAAGTCAAAAATTTTACCAAAATTTGTAATTTTAAGAAATGTAAAAAAAAAAAATTTTTTAATTGAACCAGGGCCGTCATTTCAAACTTTTTTTAGAGAAGGGCAAAGGGTGTTTACTCAATGTAATTTTCCTCAAAAAACCAGAAACCACACCTACTTACATGCAAGTACATTGATTTCCCAAAGTCAGGAGGGTCAATTGACCCCATCCCCACCATAACCCCCTAAATGATGAGCTTAGATGACGGGAATGCATTGAACCTCCCTTACTGAACGCCACTAACCATGGCTATAGGAAAGCGCTTCTCATGGGACCTACAAATGACAGGAAAGGGGAGCGAATAAAGTGCAAGCTGCAGTGTTTAAATTTTCTGGGGAGGGGGGAAGGGTTAATTCTTTGAATGATTTAAATCTCAGTTTAGGTTACACTCCCTCTTGGAGGAGGTGCGCCATCGTCCTTATGGAGGATTGGTCACCGCTGTTTACCTTTAACATTCTTCAGAACGAATAGAATGTCACCTGTTCTGATAAAAACACCTGCTTGTGAACAACAAAAGAGAGCTTACTATGTTCTAATACAAAGGGGGTTGATCTTCAACAGTAAATAAAAGAGAGGGGAGTGTTTATTCATGCAAAATGGTGAAGGACTTAACTCTTAAGGGACTCTCTCTATAATTTTCTCTTGATATTTTCTGCTAATCAGAAAGCGCCAAGTCTCCCAGTTTGGGACCTGTGTAAATAAATAGCTATAAAAAAATGTTTAAATTAATTTTCTTGTCCCCTGTTTGTTATAACTTGAAAAAATATTTTTTGCGACTTTTATTCAGTGTTTTTAAGCTTCTGGGCAATTCCACGTAACATGGGAATTTGGTCTTAAAAAAAATATTGGAAAAATGTCTTGATTTTTTTTTATACATTCTCTATATTAATTGAAGTTTACAAGTTAGAATCTGGCAACTCCAGGTAAACCATTGTACTATGAACTCACATTCTCGTAAAAATCTCTCTCTGCTAAAAGCAATTTAAACGAGCATATTTTATTGGTTTAGCCAGTTTCTACAATTTAATTACATTTTTTTGACAGATTTATTATGTAAGAACGCAATTATTAATAGTATATTTTGAAATTTCTTCTTAAAATAATTTTTTAAAGTTGATTTTAAACCATTAAATTCTATGTAAGGTGAGTCACGAAAATTTATAGCTTATAAATTAAACATTTTTTTACTGTTTATCCTGAATTCTTCTCCTGAAAAAAAGAAATGATAGATCAAATCATATTTTTTTTTGCTTTTTTATTTAGAAAATAAACATATTTATATTTTAACGTGAGTCACGCAAAATTGAATTACAGCCAATACAACATACCATTAACTTCTCAATGGTATTTAATTTATCTGTGAAGGGGTGGTTTGTATAATAATTTGGAATGAACTAGCATTCAATGGTTAATTATTAATTTGATTTAAAAATAGCGCATTGTAATCGGGTCTGAGGTTACATACAAAATTTCAAAAGAATCCGATCAGAGGAAGTGGTTGGATATAGATACGGTTGGATATAAAACGACTCGCGTGGTTGAAAAAGCAGGAATGAATGTCCAAGCTTCCTGATTTCCCTGTCTTCCCGAAAAGCGGGCATCTTCACTAATTATTATCACCCATCAATCCTTGTAGTTGCGTTGCCACAGGGAATCGTACATCACTGTCAGTTGTCCAAAAAAGGCGAAGGCGCTTCGGTCCAGAAGAAAGACATCTTTGAGGTGGTCTCACACAGCACGTGCACTTACTTCCACGCCCATAGTTAATGAGTTTGTTTATTTTGGATATCATATTCAGCCGACGCAGCAAGACGCTTAACTTTAAAATCAACTTTAATTTTTGAGAATTTTTCCACAATTGTTACTGACAAAGAAGTTTGAGCGTAACCAATAACTTTTATTCTTTAGCATAAGAAATTAACTATAAAGCATTTATTAATGACATAGAAAAAAATATCGAGGATAACGGAAGCTAAATTTAAGTTTTACGCGCAAGTGAGAAGCAATGAATGAGTAAGGGAAAAAATAGCACTTTTTAAAAATATATATTTTAAACATATAGTGGCATTATTCGAATCTTTTTTTTTCAACGCGAAAAAAAAAAAAAGTAAATTATAGTTTAAAAAAACTAAAAAAATACACTTTTGGAGTTAATCAAACTAACATGCACTTATACATCAAAATGAAACATATTTTAGCCTTTACGAGGGCTGTCTGAAAAGTTTCCGACCTCGATATGAAAAAGGCAAAACTTATGAAACAAAGAGAGATGTTCTTATTAAGAAGTCTCTTGGAAACTTGGAACCGTAATTTTGGCTATTTTTAGTTCAAATTGTGTGCGTGACAGCCACACTAGTGAGTTGCTCCAACAGTTTTTTTGAAAATGGAAAAAATCGAATATCAAGCTCTGATTCGATACTTGTTTTAAAAAGGAAATACGCCTGCACAAATTAAAAAGGAGTTGGACTCTATGTATGGGGACTCTGCACCATCGTCTACAAGCGTAAAATTTTGGGTAGCGGAATTTAAACGTGCCCGTACCAGCTTGAGTGTTCATGAACGCTCAGGTCGACCCAAAACTGCTACCACTGATGAACACATTGCTAAAGCTCATCAAATGGTGCTGGATGACGCAGATTGAAGGTGAGATATATAGAAGAAACTATGAATATCTCTAAGGAATGCGCATGCCACATTTCAAATGAGAAATTAAGCACGCGGAAGCTGGCTGTACTTTAACTGCCGCGTTTGCTCAATTTGACCAGTAACGTGTCCGAATGAACATTTGCAGCGCACTTCTGGCACAATGAACCAGAGTTTTTCTGACGACATCACTGTGGATGAAACCTGGATTCATCAGTACACTAGAAACACACACACTCCAGAAACAAAAACGCAGTCAAAACAATGGACTGCAAAGTGAGAACGGCTCCACAAAAGGCCAAAACAGTTCCTTCTGCAGGAAAAGTGAAGCCGACCGTTTTTTGGGATAGCCATGGAGTGGTACTCATTGACTACCTTAAAATGGGAAAAGCCATAACAGGAGCATACTATTCTACTCTCCTTGACAAATTGAAGGAGGAAATAGAAGAAAAACAGCCGCATTTGAAAAAGAAAAAAGTCCTTTTTCATCAAGAAAATGCTCCTGCTCACACCTCAGTGGTTTCAGTGGCCAAAATTCACGAGTTTAGGCTCGAAATCGTTGAACACCCACCCTACTCACCAGACCTGGCCCCAAGCGACCCTTTCTTGGTCCCTAAGCTGGAAGAAGCACTTGGAGGATAAAGGTTTTCTTCAAATGAGAAGGTCATAAACTTTGTCAACAGCTTTTTTGAGGACGCATTTTCACCATTACTTTTGGATGGGTTAAAAGGATGGGATCATTACTGGATGACATGTGTGGACTTACAAGGAGACTATGTCAAAAAGTAACAGCCAATTTGGACGATAAAAATATTTTATCTATGTTAGGTCGGAAACTTTTCAGACAACCCTCGTAGAGTTAATAATAGTATTAAATATACTACTTTTAAATTTGCTAAGAACGTGAACTTTTTCTTTTATTCAGAGTTACATACCAACAACTGAAACACTAATAATACATCAGCATGTGATACAGTTTAGCCTTCAGTTTTTATATTTACATTTGTAAAGAACGTGAATTTTATCTTTTATTTAGAGTTGCATACATACTGACAAACAAACCCACATGTAAAACTAATAAAAGCGTATTTAAAAAAAATGCTTGAAAATTGCAGGTATTAAAAATTTCCTTCGTTAGACGGTTAGTGACGATAGCCATAGAAGAGTATGTTTCCAAAATTTTCAAAACGCCCAAGTTAAAGTTTTATTTTATTTTATTTTTTTCTGGGGGAATTTCTTCAAACTAAATTTTAAAGTAATAAAATGAGTATACTTGCACTTGTAGTTGAAATTGATTTTTTCGCTTCACAACAAATCCTGATTGCCCTATTTACTCCTCGATTTGAAAGGCAACAGATTTTATCATTTTTTTGTACTGAGTCGTTACTAAAAATTTGAAACAGTAGGTTTTAAAAACATTTTTACTGCAATAACTTAAAATGCCAGTTCTGTAAATTATTCACTGTCTGTGTAAGTATAACCATCGATCTGCTCAATTCTGGGTTATTGTGTGTTTCCGATATTGTATGACTGGCAAGTACTGTAAGGAATAATACGTTGGTCAGTAATATATTTTTAAAATTATTTAGTTTCTAGTGGTTACTAAGAGCAACTAAAGTGTTTACAAAACTCCTTACTGATGTTTTCTTCTTTTTTTTATAAGTTTTTGAAAAGGGCTAAATGCTCTTACTAATTATTTAACAATATTTTCTCTTTTTAAATGTTTTTTTTTTAATGCAAGAGGATTACTTTTAAGTTACGAAAACTCTGAAAACATATAGTTGGCAAGAAGGGGGCGGAGGATATCTCCGTCAGGGGGCTCTTTTTTGAAAAAAAATTATTACCCTAGCAGCATCATCTCATCGGCCGATGATCGGCCTTTCATCGAAACCCGATGAAATTCTCATCGGCCGATGATCCAATATGTCTCATCGGCCAAGCAGAATCCGAGTAGCAAAATCCGATGAGAATACGATGAGATTTGGAGCAATTTACGAGCAGAACAGTCCCGTGCCGAGAAATTTCATCGGGAAACTTAATCGGAAGGATATCGTTTTCCAATGGAATATAGCTCGGCTTATTTTCATCGGGAAAGTTGATCGGAAAGATATCGCTTTCCGATGAAAAGTAGCTCATCGAAAACCGTGCTCGGATACTGATCGGAACGATGTCATCGTGCGTTACAGGATCAGTTTACGAGGAGTTTGTTGATCAGCCGAGCAAAATCCGATGAGTTGATGTTACTTGGGTAAAGTACTTTACAAATAACAGTAAAACTTAAATATTTCAATTTTGCTGCACCGTTAGATATAGTGCGGAGCTGGTTAGTTGAGCTATCACGTTGATAATGTTTACCTGTATTTGGAAAAGGGGGCGGAAGGGGGTGGAGGGTCAACTAAAATCGGGCGCGTTATTCCTGCAAATTAAATGTGGAATACTTTTGCAAAATTGCAACGAAAGTACCCTATTTCAACTCGGCACCTCCCAATCACCCGTCTCTATTATCTGAAGGAAAGATAAACAAACGTCGTAGCTCAACTTATCACAGTCAGGGTCAGGGCCCTGCTCCACATCAACGTAAAACACGACCGAAACCGATGGCAGAAACCGAAAATCCGGGTACTTTCCATAGGAATACTATGTAATCCATTTTACGTTTCTGCTTTATTTTTCTGCTTTACGTCAATGTGGAGCAGGGTCCTTAGGCTATTCATAGCACAACTCACAAAAATCTATATTTATTTCTAACACTGAACTGAACTCTTTGAGATATCATGGTTAGAAATTTTTAACAATTGATGCGACACAAACACAAGATATCTTTTATTTCTGCAAATAGATCTTTTATCTGTACAGATAAATACATATGTAATATAAAATGTTACTTTGAAGGACTATGTTTTTAAGCTCAAAAGGCTATCTTTCTTCATTTTTACCCAAATTGTCCTCAAAAATGAAAAGGCAATAAATGCTGAAGGTAATTGTAAACATTAAAACTGGTTCAATCATTTTCCGAAAAGTTTTAAAAGTGAAGACACATTTCATAAAACATTAACCCCACCACAAGCTATTTTAATGTGGGATTTGGCAATACTTTTTTACAATGAGCTTTTATTAAGTTTTGTTAATTCTGAGAAATAATAAACGTAATCTAATCATGGAATTGTTGCAACCATATGTAATGTATGAAAATTCGTCATATTAGTGGGGGAGGGGACAGGTTTTAATTTGAATTCTGCATGGACTGCTTTCAGAAATAATATCTGTATCCTTAGCAAGATTTGTTTCAATATCTCAAGAGTATAGAAATATCCCACCTCCCCTCCTCTCAAAAAGCAGGGGCCTCAATATGAGGCTGAGCTTCTCCTACCTTCAGAAGTTAATCGAGCCCTGTATACACAGAAAATCTTAAAATAATTTTCTAACATTTTTTGAACTCGAACACTTGCCCCAAAATTTTTGAACACATTGAAGCACAGTTTTTTTTTTACGAAGTTTACGGAGCAGTTATTGTTCTGAGAAGTATTTAGTTCAACACAGTGGTTTACGCTTAAAGTTTTTAGTCACGCATTTTAGAACATTTTTTAATCACTCACACTGTCTCCTATTTTTTACAACACTTCTAAGCACATCACTATTTGCGTGTCTTTCTAAATGAAACACTTATGGAATACTTTTCTGTTCATAAATCCGTTGGTTTTTACAATAATTTTTTGCTATCCATTTTATAGCAAATTCGACCTGTTAAAGATCTCAGCAGATGTGCTTAGATGCTTTCGTTGGTCAGATTTGCATAGCGCGCGTTGCTTTTGATATTCTATAACTGGAAAGAAATAAGTAGGTACTTTTAAATACCAAAAATAAAATTAAGAAAATAAAGTTAATGGATGCAAAATAGTGCAAGTAATTCAATACGCATGATTCAAGGTTTGTTTCAACTCTGAAGCATATGTATGCAATTATTTGTGCTTTATTCAAGCTGTTTTGCATTATTTTAAATCAGTATACATTACGCATAAATTTATAAAAAACCAGAATAATGTTTGTTTAAAAAACATGGTATAAAAATTTGTGAAATTAAAAGTGCCAGTAATTCAAACCAAACGCAATTTTATTGCAATGAATTCGTTTTCTCTCTTTTTTTGAGGAAACCACACGATCTGCAGTCATTAGCAGCTATCTTTTCATTCAATTGTTGCTATCACTTGCTCCGAGGCCAGCGGAGAGAAGAAAGAGTCGTCCGTAGGGGGTCTCACAGCAGGGGTCTTTTGCTACCAACCACCCCTATGTTCTCTTAAGTGGGCCGGATTCGGCCGGCCTCGGCTCTAAGCTACAAAGCCGGTATCGGCCGGAGCCGGCTTTAAAGAGTTAAAGTAGTAAGGAAAGTTTCATGTTTGATTTAGTTAAGCCTTCATTCAAAATTCTCATTGTCATTATTTTTACTGTTTCATAGCAACCACGTTTTGTAACAATGGATTTCCTATTTAATCATTTAGGACAAATCGCTTTAAATTTGACTGCTTATTAATTGATATATTCGTTAGTTAAAATCGTATAATTATATAAATTAAAACTAATGAAGCCTGAAAACTTGCCAATCTACAGGTACCCGATTCGACTTTCAGTTTATTGGCGTTCAAGAGAAAGAAGCGTAACATAGATAGAAAGATACTGAGTTTTTAATATAAGTTGATAAAAGTTAATCAGTTTGTAAAGACTGAAATTATTTTCTTCATTCTTGCAATATCTATCTCATAAATATTAATAGAGATGGATGTATATACTCCTAGGTGTTAAGCATCAATCACGTGAGCATTTTCGCTTTGAATATTGTTTCGGGTAAAGTATATTCTGAATCTGCGCAAGTTAAGTCAGACTTCGTATTGAGTCATAGATAATTTCTTGCACTTATTTTAATGCTGAAATTCGATTCAAATATTATGTTCAGATATTATGTTAATGATTTTGAAAGGAATCGACTTTTTTATCAAACAAAAAATGCAGTTCGAGAAAAATTCATCCTGTGTTTATAATGCAAAATAAGTCATGTTCTGGGACTCTTTAAAGTATTGTACTTAAGAAAATATATTGAACTCTTGTGATCGTTATGCTAAAAACTGTTAAGTATTTTAATCATTTTATTAGGTACTTATTTATTCATCCACTTCTTCATTTTTATGAGAAGTCTCCCCCCCCCCGGCAAGAGGAATGAAAAATAAAACTCTTTTATTACATCTTTTTTGAGATAAGAGATGCAATGATCTTATTCTGAAAAGCACTTAGATTTTATTTAAACTTTAGTTGCATTTATCCGTCTGTAAATGAAAAATGTTTCGAAAATTTTGTAACATTTCAGTCATATGCGATCTTTGGAGGATTTAAAAGCCATATCACGTTAAGAAAAAAAAAACTACTTGCAACAAAACTATTAGTTTAAAAAGTGCAGAAATTTTAATGTTCATTGAAAGTCCCTGGCGATAACAAATAGTTCGAACAAAAACTGTCTAAAAACACAGATCAATTTGGGAAAAAATCCTTTCCGCAAACTGCAACTCTTACTTAATCAAAATTATTTTTTCCGATTAAACAATTTTTAAAGTTTTAATAAACATTTTATAACTGTTGGTGCATTTAAATATTAAAAAGAATAAATTTTAAGAATTAATTACTTGAATCATTTACAAAGAGGGATTCGGGTATTATCGGACAACGGGGAACGTTGGACTGGTCTTGATTTAATACCATTAGTATTACCTATTTAAATGTATAACTAAGAATTAGCTTCGTCCTATAAATCCTATAAAGAAATCAAATTGATTTGGGAAATTCAGACCTTTTTTTGGACCGTCCCTAAAAACGGACGCTAGGCATTAATGGGTTTCATTTCATTTCATTAAATATATTTTATAAATATTATAGATGGACATTAAATAGTACATTTCATTTCACACCTCCAGGGTCCCCCGTACCTACCACAGCTTCGTGGTTTAACCGGGATAGGGCCCTGAAGATCGCTCTGTTCTTAATTTTGAACCAGAACCTAGGGTCGAGCAAACCCTAGGCCCAGCACCCACAGAGGTATCGTTTCACTTGGAGGACGTTGTGACCACGACATTTTTAACGCCTCCCAGCCACCATTAATCAAGACGGTGGATCTTTGATCAGCTGGGATAGAACCCGGGTCCCTCCGGACACGAGTCCGATGCCTTACCGATCGGGCCACCACGACCTAGGCTTTAATGGGTTAATGCCTTTCGTATTACCTATTTAAATGTATAACTAGGAATTAGCTTTGTCCCATGAATCATATAAAGAAATCAAATTGATTTAAGCAGATTCTTTTATTCAGAAAGCTTTTATAGAAGTGCTGAGAGCTTTTTCATAAGTTTGCAACTTAATTTTTTTGAATCGGTCTTCGTTAAGATTAGAACAATAGATCGAACTTCTTTCTTAAAATGATTTTTTTTTTAGTTCACACTTAGTTTGATTGACACCAGTGGATTTATTTTTTGTCATAGTAAAGCAAACATTGTAACAGCATTTTTTTTCAGACCATGAACCCAGGATACATTTATTCACTTTTTCCGGAGTACGTCGCATGGTACCAACCTAACCCAAGTAATTTAAAAAAAAAATGCCTGAAAATGTAAAATTTGTAACACTATTATAATTGCTTGTATATCATACATCCAACCCACTGTTACACATGTTTAGAATTAATAATTAAAAAAACTTAAAAGCAATAATTAAACAGCAAAAATACAGTTAATTACAATTATATGACAAAATTTACGCTGAATTAGTTTTACTAAAATGTTTTCATCGTTTAGGAGATTTTTCCATTGCCCTAGGCAATTTAAAGAAAATCAGTTCGAGGGGAAAAGGTTGATATTCAAGAATTGCTTCTGACACCCTGTCCCTTCATAATAAAGGGAAATCAAATCATTAGGGGGGGGAGATAATACAAGAGATTGCATATATACTTCGAAAAAAAGTAAAAACTTTTTTTTTAACTAGGCAAAAAACATTCTAGAAATAGCAGAGGTAAAATTGTTGTAACCCTTGCAAAAAAGATTAGTTGTATTAAGAGGTTGATTAAATGAGACGCAGTGAAGACATTTTAAAAAATAATTGTGGATCAATGGTAATTAATCATTACTATTTTTAACTGAAAATACTTTAGTCATTAAAAATAGTGTCACACGTTACATTTCCACACAAACTTTATATTTTTTATTTTAAATACGAAAGAAAATATTACAATGCTGAATAAGATTTATCACTAAAATCGCAACAGAAGTTGTTTCATAGTGTGGCCTAACGTAGTTCATTAGTCGAAACAACCGCTACGGGGCATGTTGGTCCAACCTAATAAAGTTTCACTGAAAAAAATTTGTAAAACAAATCCATTGGTCATTTTCAAAAGAAAAAGAAGAACGATGAGAAATATGTAATGTAGCTTACGGTAGAAAATAAAACTGCCCGTTTTATTTTTTAATGATATAAATAATGAAAAGTGAAAAAACAGACCAACGTGACACGGCTCCACTTCCAATATTCCAATATTGAACTGTCCACTTTCCAATATTGCATTGTTAAAAATAATTACAGAATTGAAAGAAGTATACAAATTTTAGCAAAAACATTCGTTTTTAAAACTCTTTTGCCTTTTTTTTAAAGTACTCATAAGAAATGAGAGTGATACTTTAAAGACATTCTATAATCCTGCGTTATTCGCTTAAGCCTCATATTTTCGATGAATTTATCACTTTTATTTATAATGAACTATACTGTACAAACATTTATTTTTAACGTTCTTCCTTTTACTCATTTTCAAAAAAGAAATCATTGAATTTTACTAAGTATATATTTCTAAACAAATCTTTAAGCTTACAGTTACTAAAAATTTTCTCTTTTGCATTTTTTTAATAAAAGCCGACTGTTTACATTTCAACCCCCGTAAAAAACACCAAACTTCCAAGTATTGTGCACAACAAGCATGATACATAAGCCTACAGGCTTCTCTTCAAACAAATTATTTACCTTTTAAATTTTAACGTTTTTTTCTTCTTTTGTGTAAGACTTCTTTCATATTTTTACATTTTGATGCATTATTTTCTTTCTTTTTTAAGTTAAAATCAACATATACTTTTTCAGAACACTGCGCCTAATGTCTAGTTTTATGAAAGAAAATACACTATTTTGCCCTGTTTTTACAAGCTTATTAATTCCATTTTTTATCAAAGTATTGGCTTAAGATTGTGGAATTACCTGCAATCACACTGAAATATTTATTCAAAAGTAAAAGCAACTGAGACGGTATTTATTTTCTTAACAATTTATTTTCGTAACTTTTCTCTAAGTAGGAAACAAAAAGAGGAAAAATGTTTAACAAAAAAAACAACCACACACTCTTAAAACAAAAGTAAGTGTAAATTTACCAGTTTAAAATATTTAAAACTCATTATTGACCGTGAAAAGAATGATTCAAAAAAAGCTTAAACTAATAGATGTTTGTCTCAAAGCAAATGATTACTTTAGCTTTTTTCAAAATATATTCGTTTACCTGATGCATTAGCAAATGACGTTCATTATGTTATTTGTATTAACAAATAAGTGTTCACGCAATTTAGTGTTTAAAACAAATAAAAAAAAGACGCTTGACGTGTTAAATTCAAATTATGTTTTTCACTATCACAAACTGCAATAAATGTATGTGTAGGTGGTCATTTACGCGTGTATGTGTATGGGACATGGACGCCACCACTAGCAGGGGTGGAGGTCGAGGACTTCAGCAGGGGCCGGTGAAGCTCCGAAGAGGTATAGTGCCGGGCACACACCCGGTGAAAGGCTCCAAATGCAAAAAAAAATAACATTTTGTTTTTGCTCACCAATAATAAAATAATGATTAATAAATGAATGAATAAAATAAAAACTTTCTAACTTTTACAGTTCTGTACATTAAAATTCAGCCAGCTCTAAATTTTAGAAAGATAATGTTTTTATTTGCTTCGCAATTCAATGTTAGAGCTAATGATGTAGTCTATCAGGCATTCACTTAGTTCACAACCAAAATATTTCGAGTTCTTATTTCGAAATTACACTCGCTACGATAAAAAGTGCGATTTGTTTCGTGTTGTATGACAGATATACCAATGCAACTGACATGACGTCACTACGCGAGCATAGAGCTCACAGTCACGATCCCTGATCCCAGTAGCTGTGCGTTTACTAGCCGTTCATAGGCAACGTCACGCTATCCACGATGTGTTGTCTGAAATTGCAGTAATTCTGAACTTTCAATAAGCAAATGCGGGAAATCCCTTTAGAATTTCGAACGAAATGCATTCCATAAAAATAAACTTCGGTTAATTTATTTTTCCCTGGTTGAGCAAAGCCGACTTAGTCTTTCCTAACAGCAATGGGTCACGGGTAAAATGAGTTATGCTTAGGAACTCATCACTGAGGTTCGTTCATACTTCCATTCGGTAGGTTATCTAACCGGGACATCTGCTTTCTCACCCCATGGCCTTAGGTTATGAAAACTAGGCACAGTTACTGTCGTGCTAAGCACAAAAGTCGTATCTACACTTTTTAACACAATTGAGTTATGACCACCAGGTGGTTCCTTGTGATGTATTTTACTTACATACAAAGTTTTATGGTCATTTGAAAACATAAAACATTTTTTAAACATTTCTGATAAAGTATCATCCAAATCAAATGCATGGAGGCGCAAAACTTTAAAGAGTTTTTTCTCAGCTTGAACTCAACTGCAGATACCACTTTTTGTCCATGGATCGAAATAGCCGAGTTGGCGGTGTATTGCATGTTTCTGCCTTAGCCCTTGCTTAGGGGCGGTTACTTACTGCTTTATACCACTTTTGCGCTTAGCACAGCAGAGCCTGGCCTTCATGAACTGCACTGAGTTAATTTATTATCGCTCAGAAAAAAAAGATTGTATTAAATAAATTTTTAAAAAAGTAATATCGAAAATGAGACTTTCTTTATGCTAACCCTTATCTTTATCTTAAATAAATGGGGAAAAGATACGCCTAACATTATGTAGTACAGCTTACTCCCTTAAATTATGAAAGACGTGGACATAAACAAAAAAAAAGCTAATAAATATATTTAAATCCACGGGTGCACATATGAAGGAGGGGGGTAAGTAGGACTTTAGTCAACCCTCAGAATCTAATACTTACTTGCACTATATTTCAGAAAAATATCGAACTATTTCTTAATATTTAAGTTCAATGAGTTATTAAAAGTGTCAACTTTTAATAACTCTAATCTGCCCCGAAATCGCTTTCCATGGAAAAATCTCCTGATAATCCATGGGTAAAATATCTGAGCTCCCTTCCCCCTAAAATTTTGCATAAGAGGGCCATGTTTCCGATCAAGTGTTCACTTAGATTTCCCATAGCAAACTTCTTCCGAGGCTTTCGCCTTTTATGTTCCATAAGTGTTATCGCTTTTCATACGTACTTAATTCACATTTATTTCAAGTAAAAATGCGTTTTATGCTGCGTGATATTTTATCCGATTAAAACCATTAAATTAAAAAGCGCAATTTTCAAGTATGATTAACTGAAAACAGTTTCAAGAAAATACTTTCATTTTCTGGATACATTATCAAATTTCAACGAAACATAACCAACAACTGTTCAACTGTTTCTAATACGTTTGACAATTACCAAGCAACTAAAACACTTAAATCCTTGCTTGGTATGATCGCTTCAGAGCTCCATTTCTAACAGCAGTCTTACTAAAAGGAAATAAAATGCATAATGGATAATTACTTCTCATAAGAGATGAAAATGAATACTCATCATCTCTTCTTTAAGATTTTTTAAAAATTTAAATGTCATAAAAGATTCTTGTCTTCTACAAGCATATGCTGGTGGTTATTTATTTTTTCTTTCTTTTGTATTTAATACTTAAGCAAGGTATTGGATTTGAGATCAATTTTGTACTTTAAGAGATTTAAACATTTTGGGATGAGCGGAATCCATTCTGGCTATTTTTGAAAAATGCATGTGTGTGTGTGTGTGTGTGTGTGTGTGTGTGTGGTGTGTGTGTGTGGGGGGGTGGTGTGTGTGTGTGTGTGTGTGTGTGTGTGTGTGTGTGTGTGTGTGTGTGTGTGTGTGTGTGTGTGTGTGTGTGTGTGTGTGTGTGTGTGTGTGTGTGTGTGTGTGTGTGTGTGTGTGTGTGTGTGTACCTGTGTGTGTGTGTGTGTACCTGTGTGTATGTCAAGGGTTTTTTAACCTACTTACCCATTAAAATGGGAAAAAAGCATTAAAAAGGCTTAATGCATGATCAAATTTCGCCAAGTTCAAAAACAGGTCAAAAGGGAATTTAAAAAAATTAAATAAATATCGGAAAATTAAAAATTGGAAAGCAGGGTTTTGAGATGGGGAAAAATGTGTGTTTGTCTGTCTGTCTGTCTGGCCCCCCTAATAACTTTAGAATGAACCGTCCAATTTGAGCAAACTTTTTTTTTGTTGGAAAGATCTCGGCGAGTACAGCTCATTCATATGTTTGATTTTTACGATTTGAACAATTTTTGGTTCAACATCGAACCGTTCAAACAACCTGTCCCGCGATACTAACTTTCAGTGAACAGTCTGATTTGAACAAACTGTTTTTTGTTCGAAAGATCTCATCAAGGATACTTCATTCCCGTATTTAAGTTTCCGATTTGACCATTTTTTCGTTAAACATTGAACCTTCAAAATATACGTTCGTAGCACTTTATAGTACGACAATTTTTAAAAATTGTCCATAAAATTTGTACATTGATGTATACATATTCTTTAATATGTTACTTTATTCTAATTAACTTGAAATAAGGAAAAGTAAAGAATTTAAAATTATTTTTGTCCGCTAGCCTAGAACATAATTGCTGCTGTTTCAATATTAACGCCGCAAGATTAAATTCTGTAAAACATGTTTTACTGCTTGCGCTATATCAATAAGCTGAAAGCAGCGTTTAGGTTAAATTGAGTATAAAAGTTACATCGCAAACAATCTAAGCCGAGAAGAAAAAAGTTCTATCAAAATACTAAAAAGGTTTTGGTCTATATGAGTTTGCGTACCTTTGTATATTCCCCAGTGTCACTATTTGTCTTAAGTAAACAGATTTTGAAAATTTGGGGACAAAACATTGTAAGATTTATTTATATACAGAAACCTTACGGAAGCTTTTGAAATTTGAAGTGGAAAATTAATTACTAACCGAAAAAGATGAGAAAACGCAAGTTAAATTCTGAGGCAGTTGATGCCCAGTGTAACGAGATTATTGAATACAAATTACATTAATACTAAAGACATGCTGTAATTACCGTTTAAAGCAGCTCCAATTCAATCGATTCGATGTTGCAACTCTAATTACGATTTTTTAATCTTGAGTTTTTAAAATAATTTTTCTTTTATTACTTTAGCATAAAACTAATGCATTTTGTTCCGATTCCATAACGTATATAGCATTTTCGTAATTTGCACCAAAAATGTGCCCGTAACATAAATACGTTTGAGAGCAACCTGTCATTACATTCGTACAATATTTAAGCCCAATAAATCACACGTCAAATTTAGAAATCAAACCGCTGTTATTATAGCATATCGCTTTAAGAAACATATTTTCTAATGCATTTAAGGCTACAGTGGACAAATAAAACTGATTTTTTTTCAATTATTGATTTATATGTCTAAAACTTTGTGTGCTTGTATTATTGTATATTTACTACATCTAAAAGCATAAAAAACACAAATTAGTGCAAAAACAATGAATACTTTTTTTCAAATTTCAAATTTAAATATTTTTTTAGCAAAATTTCAAAATGTTCCAGGCGTCGCGAATTTTTTTCAAACTTGGAATTTCCACTTAATTTTCAATCATTAGGCATGATTGCATAAAACAATGCATTACATGCAATGTTTTATGTGATAGTTTATAAAAGATGGCTAAAAATGAAAATTTATATGATTTTTTCAACTGAAAATTTTTATTTTCAGCCATCTTTTATAAACTATCTCATAAAACATTGCATGTAATGCATTGTTTTGTGCAATCATGTCTAATGATTGGAAATTAAGTGGAAATTCAAAGTTTGAAAAAAATTTGCGACGCCTGGAACATTTTGAAATTTTGCTAAAAAAATATTTAAATTTGAAATTTGAAAAAAAGTATTCATTGTTTTTGCACTAATTTGTATTTTTTATGCATTTAGATGTAGTAAATATACAATAATACAAGCAGACAAAGTTTTAGACATATAAATCAATAATTGAAAAAAATCAATTTTATTTGTCCACTGTAGCTTTAAGTGAAATTTTGTTTCATCGATGTTACCTGTTTTCAGGAGAAACGTTACCTCTTTTAAGGATTTCTCTTAGAGGCAAGAATATCAATCAAAATCAGTTTTTCATTTTTCCCCTTAAAATTTAGTTTGTTACCTACAGAAATGTTTAGAAACTATCTTATCAATATTAATATAGTAAAAAAGCTTTTAAATAACAGTAGTTTTTCTGGTATTTTTGCATTTTTTAAACTGTTTTCTCAACTGAATTATTTCACAACATCCTGAATTTGAGATCGTTTTTTGTGAGTACAAAGAAATCTATTTTTTTAGAATTCGAGATGAGTTTCAGTATATATGGAAAAGATTATTTTTTTAGTCAGGAAATAGTGGAAATCGCACCCTCCCCCCCCCCCTACGTTTTTTACTTCCTTTTACGTAGTAAAGGAAGTATTGTGATCACGAAAAAAATTTCACTCAAATTTCGGTCTAAATTTTGACTTTGCTCACCCCTGAATGAATGTCGCGTAGTTTTTTCGACCTGTCAGTACGTGCATATGTACCTAACAACATACAAATAGCCGAAAAATCAATTTCGACCACCCCCGAGTAAATTACGACGAGTTTTCTCGTGACGTCTGTGTACGTATGTGCGGATGTATGTGCGTATGTGGCTCGCATAACTCAAAAACTATATGCCGTAGAAACTTCTAGCTTGGTATGTAGGCTCTGAGGGGGGTCTAGTTGTGCACCTCCCCTTGTGATTGCATTCGAATGTTCCCAAAGGGGTCTTTTACCCCTTTTTTGGGGTAAATCAATGTTAATTTCAATACAGACTCAAGTGATATGAATTGGCGCCACCACTTGGCGACATGTCGCCAAGCTTTTGGTCGCCAAGTGTTTGACGCCAACTTGTTTTTTTAAATTGTTGTAAAGTTTTTATTTTATTTCAAAGTCTATTTATTGCAAAACTAATCACTAAAGCACAAAATACTAATAAGAGTAAATTAATTTTTTTAATTTGTTTTTTCTCCATTTTGTAAAAAAAAAAATAAATGTGATTAAGTTATGCAGTTATGCTTGCTTCTTGTTTTTCGATGGATTACGATTTTTTTTTCTAAAATACGAGATTTGCAAGAATATAAATAAAAAAATAAAAATGATTAATGTTAAAATAAAACCCAAATTAAAACACAATTTGAATAGGAAAGGAATTTGAAGTGTTCTTTTCCAACTGACAGAAATCAGTTTTCTTATTATTCTATATAAAGTTGAAAACACGTCTTCGCGCTTATGCAACTAATTTATAATCATGAAGTTAAAAATCCTTTCTTTCAAATCCTAATGTGTACAGTTTGACCTTCATACTTATCTTTTCGGCATATAACATTTAAGTAAAAACGAGAAGAATTTTATTAAAAAAAAAAAAAAACTACTTTAACCCATTTATGCCCAGTAGCCTAAAAACGGGACGCTTGTTAGTTACTGCATACAAAAACCTGTAATGGGTATATCCTTTTACAAAAGTTGTTTTTCAAAAGTTAAATAACTTCTTCTTGAGAAAACCAGTTAGAGCTCACTACTTGGACATCAGACTTTATTTATGGACAGCTATTTTCAGACAAATCAGTCAAGCAACGATCCAGCATGGGTAGGAAAATAAAGTAAGTTTTTTTTTTTTATCTTTTTTTTGCGAACTTATTTTTTATAAAATTAAACTATTTTAAAATGATTTGCTCAAAATTGATCACAAATGCCTTCTGCACGGTTACTTTGCAAAAGTAAAGTCAAGTAATGTCGTATTTTGCTCACATATCTGCAAAATATCCCATAAACGAACGTTAAATAACTTAATAAATATGGCAACGGCGAACTATTTTAAGCATAAAATGTATGTAAACCATTCCAAGTAAGAGTTTTAAGCAGATAAAAATTGAAAAAAAATGTTAAAAAAAACTTATGCATAAATGGGTTTATATCAAAGATTGTCTAATTTTCTCAACATAATGTTTCAAATGTCATTTGTAAGTTGTGCAGAAAGCTTAGAAAATAATTTCGAAAATAAATGAAAAAAAAACTTGGTGGAAGGCGTATTTTTAAAAAGCAGGGAAATAAGTATACTATACTGCCGTGCTAAGCGCTAAAAGTGGTATCTTCAAACGATCTCAAACTGAGACATAGCTTCTTAAAGTTTTGCGTTTCCATGTGTTTGATTCAGAAGGCACTTTCTTAGATTTTTTGAAAAATATTTCCCGTTCTCAAACGACCATAAAACATTGCAATTAGCTAAAATGCGTTACAAAGAATCATCTGGTAGCAATAACTCAATTTTGTTAATAAGTGCAGATATAATTTTTGCGCTTAGCACGGCAGTATGGGTAAAAAAATGCTAGGTGTACTAAACCGCAAAAAATGAGTAACTCATGTGCGATGCTTGAAGTAAAACTACCAGTTTGCCTTTAACCCATTTATACCCAAGTTTTTTTAACAATTTTTTGTCAATTTTTATCTGCTTAAAACTCTTAGGGCCCTGCTCCACATTGATGTAAAGCAGAAACATAAAATGGATTACATAGTGTTCCTATGGAAAGTACCAGGATTTTCGGTTTCTGCTTTCGGTTTCGGTCGCGTTTTACGCTGATGTGGAGCAGGGTCCTTACTTGGAATGGTTTACATACATTTTAGGCTTAAAATAGTTCGCAGTTGCCATATTTATTTAGTTAGTTAACGTCCTGTTTATGGGATGTGTTGCATATATGTGAGCAAAATACGACCTTACTTGACTTGACTTTTGCAAAGTAACATTACAGAAGGCACCTGGGATCAATTTTGAGCAAATCATTTTAAAATAGTTTCATTTTATGAAAAATAAGTTCGCAAAAAAAAAAAAAAAAACTTCCTTTCCGTGGCTACCCATGCTGGATCGTTGCTTGACTGATTTGTCTGAAAATAGCTGTCAATAAATAACCTCTGATGTCCAAATAGTGACTCTAACTGGTTTTCTCAAAAAGGACTATTTAACTTGTAAAAAACTGCTTTAGTAAAATGATATACCCATTACAGGTTTTTGTATGTAGTAACTAACAAGCGTCCCGTTTTTAGGCTACTGGGCATAAATAGGTTAATAAAGCAATAGCATGTACCTCATGTAACCTCTCCTGCTTTTCTGCTAAAGCAACAAAAATTGAATTCTTCTTACTTTCGTTTCTTAGAGTTCGATACTAGTTTTTCTATACTCTGCAAATTGAAAAAAGAAACGTCTGTTAATCGATCTTTATTTTTCTCCAATTTTATTAACCTTACACTGCATGATTTTTTGTTTTTGGAAAGAACTATATATGATTTTTAATGTAATAAGAGACCATTGGAAAACATTTTTAAAAATTTAATTTTGAGGATAGATGGTTATATTTACTTTAAAGATACCTAATACTTGTTTTTTTATGCTTGAGTAGCCTTATGCTTGGTCATAAGGAAAAATAGTCCGTGTATCCAATTGGCAACGCTATGCAGTGTAGGGTTAAAAAGTTTCAATTTTGAGATTGTTCAGCTTTTATCGAAAAGAGAAAAGTTTAAATTGTGATTTTTTCTGAATTTACAGTTTAAGTTTCATATTTTTTTCACCCTAATTAAATGATTTTATATTACAAAAATGATTTAGTAATTTATTTCTGTGATTCATTACTCCTATAGTTTGATGTCACATAGTTTAGTTTTCTGAATATAACTATCCAAAAACATTGTTGTGTGTTGTTTAAAATGATTGTTTCTCGTCAGTATTAATTATTTTTACGGGACCAATTGTTTCTTTCATAAGTTAAGCAAAAATCTGTTGGTGTTAAATGGTGAGATATACTCTACTCTACACGACAATTGAAGAGGCAAGTGGATAAAGGTGATATGAGACAATTAAAAAACTTACTTTTTACCATTAATGCAGGTGATAAGTACATCAGTATCATGTCCTCTAAGTCACAGAAATGATTGGTAACTAAAAATATGACCCCTTTTTACCCGTCGAGGAAAATACGTTAAAAAAAATAATACAACATTTTTTGAAAGCTTTTTCTAGAAATTTAAAAAAATTTCACATATCACCTTTACCCACTTTTTCCTTCAATTATACTGAGATGATACTACTTAAATGCACAACTCTGAAGGTAATTTACAGCCGATCTCGCCCATAACTTATATTTTGTTACATTTTGTAAATGTTAGAAAATAACTGCTAATTTTAACACCATGTCAGTTTTTAAAAATACTTTTTATTCAAAGATATGTTCTTAAAATATGTAAGTATTTCCCCATTGTTACCTTTAAGTTGTATTGACTACTAATTGGTGCACAATATTTTTTTAGTTTTATAAACGAAAATAATAATTAAGAACGTGGGGTTTAAGTTCAGATTTTCAAAATAAGGAAAAAAAAAAGAAAATAATGAACGCAAATTAATTAATTTGTTTAATGAAGACATTGTTTTAAGTTTTACTTCGACGGGTTTTTAAAATTAAGCTAAAGAAAAATTAAACAAGTTTTAATTTCATTTTTTTCCTCCACTGTTCAAAAGCTTTTATTGGAAAATAGAGAACTGCTCTTCTTGTAGTTATTTAACTGAAAACCACGTTCTTATATTTGTTATGAAACGTATTATAGATGAATAGAGAGAATAGATGCTACAGCATTTTTTTTTTTTTTTTTGCATTTTTTCCTGCTTTGGAGTAGTGAAAAACATTATTTGGTGGTGTTTATTTGTAATCAGGTGCTTTCTGTTTTCGTTTTCCTTTATTTTTCAAATCAGTATTTTAACTATTTTAATTTCGCTACTGCAGTTCCATTTGCATTATGAGCAGGTGAAGAAAAATTTTTGTACATGAAAACGTTAAATAAATGTTGAAACTTTCCTCACGTTAAGGTTTTTGATATTGCTGCGTTTGTGATTAAAAAAAATTAGCCTTATCAAGCCAAATTTAAGAACCTTTAATCATTGTAGCAATAACTTTGGTAGTTGATGTCCTACTTTGGGGCAAATTTAAGGTAAATTCTTAACAAAATGAAGCAAAAAGTAATTCAATAGGATAACTTTCCATCATTATGACAATAATGTCAGTTATTGCTGTAATACTATAGAACATATTAAGGTAAAATATTAGCAATTTTGAACCGAATGTGATAACATTCAGCCATTGAGAACAACAAATTTCATGAATGACATCGTCCTTTACTATAGATTTTGCATCATATTCCTAATATCTAATTCTTACAAAATCTTTGTGTGTTGTATTGATTCTATCTTGTTGGTAAAATATGATAAAGCAAAAGTTTCCTTACTCACTTCCGACAGATTTTGCTGAAAATGATTAAAATGGATACTTTGATACCCATATAGGATGTAGCCAAAAACAACCAAAGTAAGGTTTTTACTTAATTTATTTCGGCGTCAAATATCCCACAAATGGATAAATTTTCAAGTCTATCATCTTTTCTTCTCTAGAATGAATAACAACAGAAATATTCCTTAAAAGAAAGTCAAACATTCCTTTCCGTATTACTGTCAAAAGAAATTTTCAGAAGTCTTATTAAATATGAACCCTCAGGGAGTTTAAGGTTTATTTTTAGAACTTCTATTAGAATTTCCATTATGCTCAGTTCATGAGATTCGAAAATTGTCGTTGATGAGGAAGAAAAGTTTTAAAGGACGCAGTTCCCATTTAAGCCATATTCTGGAATTAAATAAGTACTTTAATCTTATCATAAAATATGTTATCGGGGAGAAGGCAATTTTCATTTAGCTCACAAAAAAATGCTCAAGTGTTAAATAAAGATATTTATTTTTTTGTACCTAAGTTTGCTACGTGTGCGGGACAATTTCTCTTTTTTTTTCTCTCTGTCTGCCTTTCTCTTAACTGCAAAACTTGGTTGATTATTTTTTTGAAATTAAAAATGATCAATTCTGAAAATTTTAATTATGATTTTCCTTTTTCATTTGAATTCATCAACTTCGGTTCGCTGAACTCTAAAAAGAGTTACAGCGTCAGTATTTTTTAGTACAAATCAATAGCATAATTTTCGAAATTATTTTTTTTCACTTCGCGTTTCAGTGAAATATTCACCTAAGTTCCTTAATTTCGAGGTAAGATCAAGACACTGCTCAAATGTTCATACTAATCGAAATGACCACCTTTTTATATGTAAGATTAATTGTTTTCAAACATTCTAAGAACATACGAACGCCTGTTATTTAAGAGTAAATAATTTTTAAATCTATGGCTCGGGGGGGGGGGGGGGTATTACTTTTTTTTGTTTGTTTTCAAATTTTTGAAGGAGTGAGAATAGTTTCATTGACTTCTTTCTCTAATTTCATTTATATTTTTTTTTCACAATTTTTTTTTCTTATCTTTCCTCTAATACATGTTTTGTGCAGTTTTGATCACTGTTTCCAATTTTTTATTAAATGTCTTATGTGGAACAGTATGGCTCACATTTTTTTGTTTTTCTATCATTACAGTTATGAAATTTGGTGCAAAATCTGTTGGTACCATGGGGTGTGCATCTTATTTTCTTTTTCTTTATATTTTTCTGTATAATTCGATCTTTATTTTTCTTTATTTTTATGCGAAAATTTCCCAAATTCTCTAGTTTGGACAAAACGTATCCCTACCGCCCCCCAAGCTTTAAATTTTTTAATTTATCAATAGTTTTTTTTTAAATCAAAGATTATGGTAGTCTAAAGCTTCTGAAGCAATCAGGAACAGATAACATTATTGGTCAAACAGTTGAAAAATCACCTAGACTTCTTGTGAAGGAACTAATGCGACTTATGTAATTGCTCTTTAAGATCAAGCAAGTTATAATTTTCAAATGACATGCATGATTTTTCGGCAAAAAAGCTACAAATTATTAAATGGAAGTACTTTGAGTAAGCTTTCCTTGTTAACGGTGTATTGCGTTACGGTTGCCAAAGTAAAGGTCATACAGTTTAAACGGAACACTGTGTATATTTGCAGTTTACAACAATTTGAATATTATGCTGCTTTTTTCCTCCTGTTTAAAATCTTTATTTACTAAAAAAGAAAAGACATCCTTTGATATTTCAATGTTTTCGTTTGATATTTATCAAACCTGTGACTCCCAACATGTGGTCAATAGACCTTTGAAGCTCTACCGATAACTATGAAGGGTTTTTAATTATGCACGCATAATAGTCCTTTCACGCATAGTAGTTTTATTATGATGCATGCATAATAGTCCTTTCGCACAAAGGACTACTTTTTTTATATGTACCTTTTTCAGGTTTCACTAATTGTATTCTTTCAAACAGTCTAAAATATAAAAAACAGGTAGATTTCTGTAGGAAAATGTGGCACACATTTAAACTCTGTTTGAATAAAGTACAGTAGCTATATAATAAGGGTATAGTAATGATCATAATATACTACAATCAATTAAACAGGACATTTTAAGATAATTTTTGCTTCATAGAGCTCAGATTTTATTTAGCTTATCCGTCAGCTTAATAAAAGCTTAAATTAAATAGAAATAAAAGAATATTAATAACGGTAATGTTGAAGAATCAGCTATTATAACCATAGCTCTAGAGATTTATTATATTCATACTGGAAAATATTGTATTAACTAAACATAATCCACTAGAAATTAATTTACTTTTAACCCATTAAGGCCTGACATTTTTTTCCAAAGATATTTTGTATACTGGTTACAAACAGTGATTAATGGACAGGAAAAATGATTAAAAAATATTATGTCAAAAATATTTTTTTTATTAAGGAAAGAAAAATCGTCCCTTAAAAGTTATGATAGACCCCAGAGGGCACATACTTTTTTTACTAAAATTTTTTCTGCCTATGATATAATATTTAAGAAGACATTTTATGAGAAGAAATAAAATCAGTAATTAACATAAACTGGGAAGCTGGGAATAACTTTGAAAACTTAGCTTTTTTTTCTTGAGATTGTGAACGATGTCATTTTTGAGAAAGATCAAATTAAAACTGCTACAGAACACACTTTACAATGGTTATGTGCTTCAATCTGTTAATAACGAATTGAAACAATACGAAGGAACAAATTGACCACTATTATTTGGTTGAAATGTTCATTTTTGGGGAAATTCAGACACTGTTTTGGACCGTCTCTAAAAAGGAAGGCTAGGCATTAATGGGTTAATGAAAGACGAGCCATTGCATGAAACATTGTGTTAAAGAGCATTGTTATTCAATTATTCATTATTATAATTTCAACAGTGACAACTGTATACTTCTTCAAACAATGGCAAAACTATATCTCTCTGCCCCTCTCTCCTCTCTCTACCTTTCTTCCTCACGATTTCTTCGACTCCATAAAACAAATATCGTTTAACAAAAAACTATAAAAAAAATAAGTACGTGCAGAATGTTAATCTTTGAATCGTAGAAATATTTATTAACTACTTAAGGCGAAAAATAAAGTGTTACGATATTGATTTGATCAAAAAAGTGTATTGACTTTTCATTCAAATACGTTCTACGTTTTCAGAGCATTGAATGTCATACCTAACGTAATACTCCAAAGCTTTAACTAGGTATGTTTCAAAATTAGTTATTTTGCTTCTGAAAATTATATAGTCGTGAATGTTTCCTTTTGAATATCATCATTTGCTTCTGAAAATTATATAGTCGTGAATGTTTCCTTTTGAATATCAGCATTTGCTTCTGAAAATTATATAGTCGTGAATGTTTCCTTTTGAATATCATCATTTGCTTCTGAAAATTATATAGTCGTGAATGTTTCCTTTTGAATATCATCATTTGCTTCTGAAAATTATATAGTCGTGAATGTTTCCTTTTGAATATCATTATTTACTTTTTAACTTTATCTACTTTAATTTTTGAATGTAAAGATGTACGTACATGTTTTGATTAAGGATGAAAAATATGTATATTTTAACAGCCAGTTAAATGCATTTTAAGCAATCGTGCAAAACACGCTAAAAATGTTCGTTTTTCGAACATGAAATGGCATGCATAACGAAAGAACTAAAATGTTATTTGCTTGCATGCATCAAATAATGTATAATTGCATATCAACTTATATTCTCGTTTAGTATCATTGTTTTAAAAGGCCGAGAACTAAAATAAAAACGAAATTCTAAGGAAATTTACGTTTATTTTGAAAGCACGTCCTTTTTCGCTAATATGCCTTGACATTAAAATTAGCTATGATTTTAGTTTGAGTTCAAATGCATTTTAAGATTTAATTTTTGCATTTTGCAATACTTAAAAACCGGTGTTTAGTAAAACTGCAACCCTTTTTTTAGCTAGGTTAAAGTAGTAAAAGGTAGTTAAGGGTAGTTAAAAAGGTTAAAAAGTAGCTGTTATTATTATTTTACTTTTACATTTATTTTCTCTTATTTTTATTAAGTATGTTTAAAGGTTTTCACACAACAGCTTTCATTTTTTCCCTTACTTTTATTTCTCTATTATTCGCAATAGATTTTCCCTTTTCAATGTTTAGGTTATTCTAGTCTCTTTATTGCCGTTATTCGCTCCCATTTTGTTTTAATATTTACAATAATTCATTTTGAATGAAGTATAAAACTTAACTGCATATACAATGTCATATAGCCTACATTATAAACACTGCTCTGCAACGTAAAAAATGAAATTGTTGATATTTGTACTACCTTATCCCTCTACAAGCAATTTATTTTTAAGCTTGATATTAATAATTACAATACGGAGACTGCTATTACTAATAATAATAAGATGCCTAGTAGCAGTAGTATAATAGACGTAAGATAATTTTAAAAAATTTATTCAAGAAAAATTTAAAACGTAATCATTATTTTTTAACGTCTTCACGGTTAAAATATGGATACTATCAGAATAATTGCTGCAAAATTATAAAACTTGTAGAATGTAATTATTTTAGAGCAACGATTCTCAACTGGCGAGCCATCTGACCGTCAAGGGTCCGCAGAAGAATGTGGGCCGTCTTCGAACATTTTTACTTGCGCTAGTTAAAAAAATTATAATTTAAAAAAAAGTGTACAATTATTTACGCTAGTTTTTACTTCGATTTTTCGAAACAAACCACCGCTTTAATGACGACAATAATGGGTTGAAAAAAGCTACCTTTCAATCTCTATTTAGTAGTGTTGTCAATCGCGAAATGAGAAACTCTTGCAGAGTTAATAGTAAGCAGAATGTTAAAAGTCAACCAAAAAGTAACATATTACTAAACAATTAGCAGCTGTTTAAAATTCATGTCCGGTATATCGGACACCACGTCTGAATCAAACCGCCCCGAACAAAAATTTTTGGAGGGGAGGGGAGATTTTCAATTTTCCGAATGGGAAAATTCGAAGTTAACCAAATAGTAAAATTTGAGTATATAGCATCGTAACAATATTTGTCAAAAAATTGCAGTTTTTCAAAACTGTTTCCTAATTTGCCGAATCGCCTTACAATGTTTGCCGAATAAAAAATTTTTTGGAAGGTTACAGTGACATCCCATCGGGGCGTCCCTGGTCTGCATGAGTTAAAAAAATATTTAAAAACTGTTCCGATGATAAAATTCTACAGATGTCTTGCATTCATATCCGGAGTATATTTTTTTTCAATGAAACAAAATCGTCCTCAGTGAGAAACGAAACGAATCGAAATATACATTTTATTACTCAACATCTTAAGTGATGTCAGCCAGAAATAACTTACCTGTTACCATCTCCTCAGCATTTACCAATTGCCACAGAGCAGAAACAAAAAGAACGATCTTCAATAAATCCTTGTGAGAAGCCATGTGATACAATCGGCTTTGCCTCCAAAATTCCAGTCCTCGAACCGACTATACGAGCTATCTAAACAGGCGCACAGCCCTCGCTCACACTGAGGGGGGAAAACCTTCGCCCTGGCATATATATCTTTATGCGTAGGAACAGCCCCATGCACCCCCTAGCGGACAGGGGCGCGGAAATACTGATAGCTTTGCGCTCTGGAATAAAATAATAAAAAAAAAAAGAAGATTAAAAGCTTCAAGGAATTACAGTGAAAACGGGGATGGGGGGCGGAAATGTTGTTGATGCTCTCTTTATTTTTTCATAGAACGAGCGGAGAGGGGTGGATTCGATTTGACGGCCGCAGTGTTTTCTGTGGGAATTTTTCTCTTTTATCAGTGAATGGAATTTGATGGTGTTGATAGGGGGAGAGGGAGGCAGAATCAGAGAAAACGTAGAGATGACTTCAAAGAAGCAGACGAGGAGGAAGGGAAAATGTATGCCACTCCAACTGTTGTGTGTAATATTGAGGCAGGGGCTGTTGTTGGGAAGTAGCAGAAAGTGGAATGACAGCGCGGTTTTAAAGTTCTTGAGAGAAAATGAAAACCAGTTTATTTATGGTTTTTACAATGGTTAATATGCTTCCTTTGGTATTGCGTTTTAGAAAATAAATTTTGAATAAATATGTAAAGCTAGTTTTCAATTCATTTGGTCTTTATAGTATGCCGTAAATAATATTGTTGGTTTTCTATTAACTTTGAATATTGTCACATAAAAATACAATTGGGCAGTATAAGTGCAATTTTGATTTCCAGCAAAAGCATATTTTGTGCCATTTTAATTGAATTTTTAGCATTCAACTATTGGTAAAATAACGCTGCAAAGAATTTCAAAGTTCAACCTAATTTTATCTGTTTTTATTTATTTATTTAATAAAGAAAGCCATAAATTAACTTAAAAGCTTAACGTATTGTAAGAATATAGCAAAACGATTTTACAAACATACTTATTAAATAACTATATTAACACTGGAAAAAAATTGAAGTAGTTTGGGCTGTGATATGGAAAATGTGCGTCAGTCGGTCTATCTGTATGTCCTCACCCCTGATAACTTTGGAGAGAAGAGTCAAATTAAGAAGCCTATTTTTTATTCAAAAGATCTCGAATAAGTCTATTTATTTCCATATTTCATTTCTTCATGCAAACTTTCGTTTATGTTTGAACAGTTCAAAATGATTTACATTGGTGCTTACGGGGATTTTTAAAGTATTTATAGAACTTAAGGTAAAACTCAAATTTGTAAAAGCTCTTGATATATGTTTAGACAATAACTTTTGATTTTATCTCTATATATTTTTTTCTTATGCACAATTCAAAAAAATTAACTGTAGAATATACGAAAACAAATTCTTAATCAAAAGAAATAATAATTTATTTTTTTTTTAAATGCCCTTAAAAAAATCAACAAAATTTCCAGTTTTCAAACGTATTTTCCTTCCCGAAAAACGAGATGTTATTACCTGAAACAAAACACCCTTTGGCCCGTTAACTTAAACGTTAACTGAAATCAAAGATAAATGGACTGAATCAAAGTGTCTTGTAGAAAAAAAAAATAAAAAATAAAAAAAGCGTCGTTTCATTGTGCACTCGAATGCAATTTGTGTGAATTTTATTACTGTGTAAAATCCGTGAAATTATTCAAAGGGATAGTTAAAGATGTTTCTACAAGACTTTATTTTTTAATTGCGTAGTTTCTATACATAGGTTGTGGCAAGAGCAAAAAAGCAATTTTACAATTCTCGCGTTCTAATTAAAATTTGTGGGTTGTTGACTTTCATTCGAAGTAGAGTGTGAAATTGACATTGAGCTTTTATTTGTATTTTGAATGAATTGTTATGACTCTTTGCATGGCAGTCCAATTAAAATAAGATCGGATTTTAGGGAACTGTGAATGATATATTAATGTCGGGTAATTGTTACTTTTATTCATATTTATTTAAAATAGTTTTTTTTTTTTTGCAAAAGAGTCGGAACTTTTCAATCAGTGAAGGTGAGTAAATCCTATTAATTTTTTGCTGAAAATGGATCTTAAAGCCCTGAAAAAAAAATGACGATTTAAGCTATTTTAACAAAATTAAAGGAGAAATTTTAATAATAAGGTTGATAACATTTTTGTATCATAAAAAAGAGTACACAAACAAATCTCTGGAATTTGCAAAATCAGTAATGACTATAATTAATGAAGAAAGACAGAAAGAATATTTTTAAAAAACATAAATGCATTATTAGATACATTGAGATAAATAGGGTAGTGACTTAACATAGAAAGTAATACCTAGAAAGATGTTCTGTGCTGTACAAACTTCAATTTTAAATGTATTTTTATTCTTTGCGCAATTTTCAACAATCAGTTTTCGGAAATTACCTTTCATGTTCAAACTTATAATTTTAACTAGAACATAACTGATTATAGCTTTAAATGAAAACATAAATAATATTATTTTTATTCATGAAAACTTCTTTTTTTCAATTGCTGACTTCAATAACTTCCGTAAAAATTTTCTGCTGTTCAAGAAGAAGATATTTTAATTTGCCTTTAACTTTCAACAGGTAGATCAAAAATACTTTATAATTTGGATTTGATCAGAGTTTTCATGCAGTAGGGAAAATTGGTATAGGTTCGTCTTAACTGGTAATTTCAAACAGGACAAATAACAAATATATTTAAAAAATGCGTTAAAGACAGCGAGTGCCTCCATAAAAATCACTTTTTCACAGAAAAATACTTTTAATAGTATTCAAGGAAAAAATAAGAACATATTCTTTCAATCTCAGACAAAACTAAGCTTTTGGCAATAAAAATAAATGTAAAGAATAACTCCCCATTTTAATGCAATGTAAGCAAAAGATTTTTTTTTATTATTATCCGTTTCCAGATTCAATGCGTTCCCTTTTTATTTCTAAGGAAGTTCAACAACTCAAAACATGCCAATTACACACCGTATACCATACATAATTTTTATGTTGGCAGATTGTTTTTACTTTATGCATGATGATTCTATCAGATTTTTAAATTGATTATAGTGTAAGATTTCAGCACACCGCAAAAAAGCAACTGTTGTTTTTACAGTATAATACTGCCAGCCGAGATTTCAATTTAAAACTGTAAAATGCACAGTAATAAACTGTAAAACTAGTAATCTTACAGTTTATTACTGTAAAGTTAGAAATTTTACAGTTTATTCCCGAAAAATTTAGTAATATTATACTGGCAGCCGAAGTTCCAGTTTAAAACTGTAAATGCACGGTTATAAACTAAAATTAGCAATTTACAGTCTTTTTCTGTAAAATTAGCAATTTTACAGTTCAATATTGTAAAACTAGCAATTTTACAGTTTATTACGGTCAAATTAGAAATTTTTATGGTTTATTACTGTAAAATTAGAAATTCTTACGGTCTATTACTATAAAATTAATTATTATACTGTAAAACCAACATTATTTTTTACAGTGTATGTTAACTTTAAAAATCTTGATAACAGAGCAACATGTTTGCATTCTTTGTGTGTTATTAGTTTTTTTTTTCTTTTTTGAAGAAAGTGTAGAGTTTTACCAAAAACAACGTAACGAATGTTTTATAACTTCAAGACACGCATCGCTTTTAAAGAACGAGAAAGTGCTAAACAGAAGCGAAAAATCCTGAAACTTAGTTATATCTTTTCTTTTTTCTCCTCTTTTCCATACACTCATTCAGTTCCTTCAGCAGTAAATAATCTAATTTTTCAGTCAACAGCTAAAAGAACTATTGATTTTTACACCGCTAGAAAACATTTAAAGTTTAACGTCTTCTTCCGGTTCCTAATTCAAAATCCTTAAAGAAAACTTTATTTTCTGAAAAATTCGGATTGATCCTCACTATAAATATTTGCGCAAAATAACTGAGGAAGTGCGTTTTACGGTTCAGTGGATTTTAGTACAATGTTGTTTCGAAAACAATTTTTCCTAAAAGTTCTGACTTACCAAAGGAATAAATTATGACATGTTTTTGGTGATGTTAATTTTAAGTTTAAGCATTTTAAGTCCTATATAATGAACTGCATTGCAATTGCATTTTTAAAAAAAAAGAAGGAAAAATGACAAATTTTAAAGAAGTTTTTCAATAATTTTTAGAAATGTACGGTAGAAAATATTTTTAAAGACTAGATTGAAAATTCAGTTTGTATTTGAAATATAACATTTCTGTTTTTTTTTTTTTTTTTTTTTGTGAATTTAAATGCTAAGAAGTAAGAAACATAAGTGTAAAATAAGTGACCTTAAAACGAACATTTTAATAGAGTTTTTTATTGGTTATTTTTTATATTTTAATGTTTTTTTTCCTTATTCAAGGTCATATATTGCATCACAATACATTGTATTTCTAATCATAAAACTTAATAAAACTTACATTTTCTTTTTTACTTATTCCAATTAAATATTTTCATTTTAAATATAGGTAGCATCAATTTCAGCATTGAAGCTTTTTACAGGTCAAAGACGACATTCTTAAACATTGATGTTCTTCTATACTTCCGTAACTAATTCGTCAAAATGTCAAATCAGATAATGCTTCTTGATTTCCGCTGGTGAAGTGTTACTGTTAAGAAATGAAGAATGCGTTAATGGTACATTCCAACTACGCAAAGGACATTGAACTCTTTCTTTCTTTCTTTTTCACCTCCTCTTACGTTCTAAAGAATTGTTTTAAACAATATATTTCCATGACTCAAAATACTGTTAAGAAATGAAAAATTCTTTAATGGTACATTCCAACAAGGCAAAGGACATTGAACTCTTTCTTTCTTTTTTTTCAACTCCTCTTCCGTTCTAGTAAATTGTTTTAAACAATCTATTTCCATGACTCAAAATACTGTTAAGAAATGAAGAATGCGTTAATGGTACATTCCAACAAGGCAAAAGACATTGAACTCTTTCTTTTTTTTCAACTCCTTTTCCGTTCTAGTAAATTGTTGTAAACAATCTATTTCCATGACTCAAAATACTGTCCCACCATTTATGACATAGAAAATAGTATAGATTAGAGTTAGACATATAAATATAATTAGATAGTATAGATAGAGTTACAGATAGATATTAGAGTATAGATTGTATAGTATAAATAGTATAGATCGAAATTATGTAGTATAGATAGAGTTAATACACTGCTATGATAAGCGCAAAAGTGGTATCTGTAGTCGATCTCAAATTGAGATAATACTATTTGAAGTTCTGTGCCACCATCCATCTATTTGATCCACACATGACACATTTTCAGATTTTTTTTTAAATGTTTCCCATGCTCAAATGTGACCGTAAAACCTTATATTTAGGTAAAATACGTCACAAAGAACCGAAAATCGACAATAACTCAATTTTGTTAAAAAGTGCAGATAAGTTTTCTGTTTTAGCACTTCAGTATAAGTTTATAGCACAAATTCGCCAGTAAACATCCGGTTTAGGGCGCTTTTCCACTTACCGACACGGCAACGATAAATCGTAATAAAAAAAATATCTTTTACATAATATTTTTTTTATTCTTTTTTCTGTCCATTAAACAGTTTGTAACCAGTATACAAAATATCTCTGTAAAAAAAATGTCAGGCATTAATGGGTTAACTAAAATGCACAGTAATAAACTGTAAAGTTAGCAATTTTAGTTTATTACTGTAAAATTAGAAATTTTTACAGTTTACTATAAAATTTACTGTATTATACTGTAAAAACAACATTTATTTTTTACAGTGCAAATATATAACAATTGACTCATTACAATGCATTTAAACTCTAGTCTAAGGGCGCTTTTACACTTACCGACACGGCAACGATAAATCGTAAGCGATTGTCGTCATCCGACATTGGAGCACGCAAAATGCATTAAAATATGCTATGCGCTTTTCCATCCAGGACGATTTTGCCGTTTCCGACCAAACGCTGTCGTTTGTCGTCCCATTCTTGTTGGATGGCATCCGTCTCGTCTTTAAAATCGGGACGATATTCATCCATCTGTTTACTTTCTTCGAACTATAGCAATGGCGTTTAAATTCGACATCTTTGTATTAATAAATATAAGCTTCAATTTGCAGACGATAAACAAAAGATGTAGCAATAAAACAATTTTATTCATTTTATTTGGTATTTTGTTTCAATATTGTTGTTCAGACGATTTTTAATCCTACAAAAAAAAAAAAAAAAAGGCAAATTTTCATTCTGATAGTGTTAGCGCAGCCGAGCGATAAATGGCGAATCTATTCGATGGTGTTCAATGAAGAGACGATTGACAACGAAACACATTTATTAACAAATTCTCTTCATTATAACGAAATGGGGATATACTCGCTTAGTACTAAAGAGCACTACAATTACGAAAACAAAACCAAACAACAATATTGCGACGAACAACTATATCATGGCGAACCTGTGGACGTAAGTTAAAAAAGTTCTATGGCAACCCTTTGGGAGTATTAGCGCTCTTAGAGATTAGATCCGCCATGTATCGCTCTGTCATTCCAGCAGATAGTATACGTTTCGTTCTTAGTAAACAAAGTGAGAATTTAATAAAGTTGTGAATATCATGCACTCAATATCGTATTTTGATTTGTTTTCTTTTTCTGGAGGTAAAGTAAATATAACAGTTATCGTAATCTGTTAAATGGAGGAGCTATAATGATATACGTGTGAGCACAGTGCTTTCTCGAAATGAAATGTGGTGGAAAATGGCCCGTTCGGAGAAACTATATCGTTTGAGTGGAAAAACAGTGCTATAGACGACACGACACAGTATTTATCGTTACGTATTACCGTCCGACTTTCGTCGTTGTCGTGCCGTCAAGTGGAAAAGCGCCCTTACTGGCAAAAATAAACGCATGTAATAGT
The DNA here is from genome assembly GCA_038373865.1 of Uloborus plumipes. NCBI lineage: Eukaryota > Metazoa > Arthropoda > Arachnida > Araneae > Uloboridae > Uloborus > Uloborus plumipes. The sequence goes on from JAXGGA010003145.1 coordinate 56,686, forward strand.
CTTCATGGATACCGGTTTTAACAGATGTGTCTTCCAAAGGATTTTGGAGAGGTCTCTCCAAAATAAGCAGAGTCATACTGAAATGAAAGAAACACGCACATTCAATTTTTTGCTTTTTTTCCTCATTCAGAATCTTGTCGTAGCTGGACGTCTGCCAATTTCATAGCAACCGGGAGCAGACAATAAATACAGTGAACTCTCACTTATACGCCGCCTCATTTATACGCTTTTTTCACTTATACGACGATTTTTACTGGTCCCAGCACATTCCATGGCAAAATAATGATAGTATCATTCGTTTATGCGTCGCTCTAAAGATATATATTTCACTTATGCACCGAATTTTCATTAAAATGTGAAAAATTTAATTTATTTTCTTTAAAAAATAAACATTTAACATCACTTTCCTCTTTAATCTTTCGCCTTTATTGATCACGGAAGGCATTTTTTCCGCATGAACTAGAGTTCGTAGATCGACAAAATTATCTATTATGCATCGTTTTAAAGGGCACAGTTTGTAACTATGTATATGCTTCAATTTTTGTTTTCTCTTTATCATTGTAGTTACATTTCAGTAATTGCCAAACCGTATTAATATGTCCCTTTTCTATAGAAATTTCTTATTCATTCTCATTAGAACCTATGTTGCGTTTTAGTCCTGTAAATAGGCTTGTTCAATTATACGTCTCTCTCACTTATGCGCCTTTTTCCGTTGGTCCCTTGCTCCGGCGCATAAGTGAGAGTTCACTGTACTTTGCGTACATTTGTAAAACCATTTACTAAAAAATTACTTGAGTTTATTTCTTTTAATTAAGGATTTTTGTTCGCGAAAAATGTTGCCAAATTACTTGTAAATTGAATACACCTAAGAACATGTAACATACATAAAAAACTTCAATAAACTTTAGGAATTATTATTTTCTCTTTTAAAAAAATGATACATAAAACTTCTTGCGAAATAAATTATCGAATTGTTTGTAGAATGTATATTTTCTTGAGTTGCGATACATACCCCGCTAATTTACCTTTATGATTATTCATATTGCATACGATTGAGCTTCTGTACTATTGTTATTCTTTTTTTATAAAAATGTCAAAATACATCGTTCATGAGTATATATGTAACTACTTTAATGGAACATGTGTAACAAACATGTATTTGAGTTAAGGTTGTAATCCCGTTCAGGGTGAAAGCATAAGGTTCATAGTGGGTGGAACACGAATTCAATCTTACTGATACAGCATTTGAAGTCTTTAGAGAATTGTTTTTTTGCTAGTCCATGCTTGACACTCAGATACTACTGGAATGAAAATCGCTTGGCAGCTCTATTCTTTTTTCTCAACTTTTACGGCTGGTTTTTTTATGAAGCATATTGAAAAGAAAAATTATAAAACTACTCCAAAATTATTACAAATCTTAAAACAGCCATTCAAGAGTCCACTGAAAGCAGATGGATGTCTAGACCTTTTAGATAATTTTGTAGAATTTTTCTCTTCATGTGCGCCACATCATAGCCCTCAATACCAATCATATTAAACATGCTATGAACTTAACGCGAATATATCTGATTTCTGAGCTTATTAGTTTTTGAAATTTTTATCTTCTATATAGCACTTAATAATTGTTACCCTACAATTGGATTGACTGGAATATAATTTCCTGAGAAATTTAGCTTACTTTTTCATATTCTATTTTTAATTTTTAACTTTTTGAATAAAACTATTTAGTTTATAGCAATAAAAACTTGAAAAACTTTTTCAGAAAGGTTTTTATAGTAAGGTAATAATACTTCTAATGAAAAGAAAATTGTCATACGCTTTCAATTTTTAATCTTCTTAAATATCTTTTAGGGACTCTTTGAAGCATAATAGGCAAATAATGTTTAAAAAAAAAAATTTTAAAAAATCCTTAAAAAAAATCTAAAGAATTTTTTCATCTTATAGTTCTTATTAATATGATAATACTGGCCTTTACATTTATATAGAAGGAGCTCGTTGAAAGAACTGCAAATACATTTACGAAATTAAAACAGTATAGTAAAATAAAACTGCAGGAACAGGTAGAAAAATCCTATTAAGCTCCAATGTAAATATTTCTAGAGTTTTTTTTTTCTCCCGAATCTCTAAAAATGTATTTTTATAGCCATGCTATAATGGAAAGCAAAAGTAAAGGATAATTGGATTTTCCTACGCTTTTGTTTTCATTTCGCTGCAATAAAATATTCGTTCTTTAAAGACATGAAAAAGTAACACGATTATTCAGTACCAAAATACATTTTATTCATGAAACAAAAAGAACCATGACGTAGTGCATACAAGATTTTTTTTTATTATTTTTTTCCCCTAATTCATGAAATTGGTTTACATCAAAGAAGCTTAGTACATTAAAGTAAAATGTTCCGTATATTTGTTATTTCTTGTTTACATTTTGTCTTTGAAAGAAAGATTATTCATTTTGTGTGGATCTACGTTTCTGTCTTATTCTACGTTTTATCATAAGAGCTTGATCGTCGCATGTACTAACGGCTGCATTATTTTGTCCAATGTGTAATATAAATTTGGATAGTGAAAATTTGTTTGAAAATTTGTGTTTTGTGAAAGTGCAGCTGAATTTTAGCCATTTTTTATTTCATTCTGTTCTAGAATAATTTAGAAGACTAGGTGACCCGTGCGGAATTCCGCAAAAACTCTTAACTTAAAATTTAATACGACAATTTTTATTGGCTTCATTTGCGCAACATCGCCATCTACTGCCGTCGCTGACAACTTTTCAAAGAGATCAAAGACACGTCCACTTTTACAACTACTACAAAAGTGATACCCTATATTAAAATCAAATACCCAAGGCTACTACTGAACTAAATACTAACGTTATCGTAAAACTACCATAGTATTTTGAAACAATAAAAGTTACAATTAAGGTTTACCGAGCTAAGCCTTGGCTTGAAATGTCGCATTTAAAATTGATTTGAACAACAATGTAACGATTTTGACAGTTGAGCAAAAAATGTAACTTTTTCAAACTTCAATCGCTTATAAGTCGCTTAAACGTGGATTTTCGAGATTCTCGTTACGCGGCGCTAGCGGAGAAACGTTCTAAAGAACGCATTTTTTTTAATCTTTCGAATGAAATCAAAATGGGGACGATACGACAATTATTTCGCTAGATAGAGTCAATTTTGTGCCCAAAAATTGAAGTTCGAATAAAAAACGAACCGACACTTTTTAGAGGGTGGGTCTAATTTTCGTCAATAGCCCGCGAGATAAGCTTCAAAATCATAAATTTTCTTGCAATTCGATAAAGAAATGAGCGAGTTTCGACCGGGTATAGGATTCGGCTTAGAGAAATAATATATGGAGATAGATAGATTGATATCTGTAAGTTGTTATAGAGAAATAGGTACATGTATATATCGATGTTGATATGGATAAATAGATAGAAAGATATAAGATATAGACAGATATATACATAGATAAGTTGATAGATAGAAAGAGATATACACGTAGTTAAATATATAGAGACGTATATAGGTGGAAAAAGAGATAGAAAGAAGGATAACGTAGATATAGGGGGAGAGAGGCAGAGAAAGATGGGATATGTGTGTTTGGTTATTTATTTATGGGGACATGTAATACTGTCTGCACTTATAGATTATTGCCTTATGAAGACTGGGTTCGTAAACACTAATCACTAAAAGGTATTGGGACAATTTCAAATATTCACATTTTTAAACATTTCTCGAGAAATAAGAGACCAATTGTCTCTTTAACACATTTGTTCTTTAAAATATAGGCTTCAGCTGACATTTCTCCCAAAAAAAAGTATATCACCCATGCATTTAAGAGGAAAGGGTACAGGTGGAAACAAAAACGTTTTTTCAACCGTAATTTATTGTAAATAGCTGGGAGTAAGCTATTAATTTCATAAATTAATTTGCTTTTGTGAAGGTCAAGTTTAGCGGAAAACTGCGTTTATGAACCAGCAACCGGAAAATAAAATTGGCAGTTTTGAAAGAAATGTTTTTGTCTTCAGAAATATAAGTGCTACTTCGGATAAAATATGTAAAATATGTAGTATGAAAATTAGTTTCTAAAATTTACAGTTTATTACCAGCTACTTATAATGAATTATGGTAAAAAACGTTTTTGTTTCCCAATGGTTTAGTCACCCCTTTGTCCATTAATTGTATGAGTAATTTATTTTTTACTGGGAAATGGCTGAAGCCTATATTTTATAGAAAAAGTGTTATAGAGACATTTGGTCTCTTATTTCTCGAGAAATCCTTCAAAATGAGAATTTTTGAAAGTGATCCAATACTTTTGGTGACATAGCGTACTAATAGGCTTTCCAATGACTTATTGAAGCATGTTTTCCTGTGAGTTCAGATAGCTAGTTTTGTGTGATGATAATAAATATTTCTAAATAATTGATTTAGTTTTAGTAGTTTACTTAGTGTTAACAATTTATTTTTCATTTATTGCTCAATATTACATTTTCTCTACACAATAAACTTCTCTTTCCTCTATAGTACACTACTATCCAAAAGTATTTCATGTTTAACAACTCTACCAATTTATTAAGAAAAAGAATAGTATTTTTGTCATTCCAACCAATCTTTTTTAATGTGTTAAATTAGTTTAGAGACATAATCTGATTAAATCATTGAAGAAAATGTTTTTTCTTCTTTAAGTATATTCACAAAAAAAGGTTCAGATTACGACAAGTTAGAATCCATTTTGTTTTCCTTGGTGAAAAACAAGAATACAAAAGCAGTTTCAAGTTCTCTAAGTAACCGAGTTGAGAGGAAAATACTGTTCAGCATTTTTAAAATAAAGTAGTGGTAGCAGAAACTGCTCCACGATGAACTAACTTTCTGTTGTAATATGTTCCATGCATGGAACTTGATATGACATTTTTGGCAAAATGTCAATTTGTTCATTAATTAATTTCCCATTTTAAAGTCATAACAGAGTGCTGATCAAATACTTTTTCTGATTACCAACAACATGAACCTTGTTATGTAAAAATATGAAGGTATAGAGTAGACCATCCTGTGAATGAACACCTCGTACTTTTTTTTTTGAAAAAATATTTTTCTAAAACATTTTTCTTGTGTGAATTAGCAGAAATAACTTCTTTCTAAGCATTTATAGAACGAAAAATGACTGGAAAATGCCGTGTTTGTTCACTGATAAGGGTGTTGTTCACTTTGTTTCGGCACTTTTTTTTCTCTTCAAGCCGTATAAAGCCTGATGCAGAATAAGGTCTCCCAATTTTTTAAAAATAATTACGTATATCACATCTAATAAGGTGTTTTTACTGTTATGTGGCCAATACTGCAATTTTTAACGAAACTATGAATTTTTATAACTGAAAATTCGCTTGAGTGTTCATTCACAGGTCGGTCTTAGATAAATACAGTCAAACCCGATTAATGGAATAGCCATTTTGTCATAAAATAATATTCTATTAAGCGGGATATTCCATTATCCGGGATAAAAAAACCGCATTACAAGGGTTTGGTACACTGAAAATGTATTATATTAAGCGGGATATTCTTTTAACCGATATTCTAATAGGCGGGCTCGACTGTATATGAATGTATTCAAATAATTATTTGCATTAAGATTTAGTGTTTTTGTAGTTTTTTTTTTGCATGTAATTCTGTAGTTCATTGAGACATTACCCATTGTTGACGTGATACTAATCTGTGTTTTAAAAGTACATTTTACAAATCTTATTTTAAAAACTTTTTAACATAAAAGTGAATTCTCCTGTCATCCATACATGACTTTACACTCGCAAAATCTTTCCTTTTTTTTCATGAAATGCAGCCTCTTACATATCACTGAACTTAATTCTCTCGTTCTATCTTCGATGATGTTTTTCTTTCAAGTTTCCTCTCGGTCTCCAGTCATCTCTTTGGCGATGCAAAAGCAGGCCGAAATTTAATAAATTACAGAGCAAGTGACTTTTGTTTCTTGTTTAAAGGAAACTTCACGTCTCTGTATCTTTTAAAAGATACTTGGGAACTTTCATCTCACGTGCTCTCTCGAGAGTATTTTCAAAGACATGTTCCGAAGACTCCTTCAAAAACTCTTATTTTATTCACAGCATGCGCTGCCCTTTTATTTATTTATTTATTTATTTTTTTTGTTCTATCGTAAAGCAAAAAGCGGGTTGTTTTAGAATTAAATGAAATCTGACATGTTTTCGTAAGGTATAAGGTCATTTGAAAGGAATGTTTTTTAGCAGAGTCGTACCATTCGGCTGCATGGCTTTTTTTTTAAAATAAATTTGGTACACACTGTGTTGTTTGCTTATGTCTGGGATTTTTTTTATGTGCAGCAAATTTTCTTCTGAAATTTGCCAGAGATATATTAATTTTGATATATATTTGAGTTTTAAAAAGGTTCTTTTTCGTTTCTTTCTTTTTCCTTTTGAAATATTTTTTAGAGATGTTTTAACCCATTAATACCTAGCGCCCCTTGTTAGGGACCGTCCAAAAAAGTTTCTGAATTTTCCAAAACTGAACATTTCAACCAAATAATAATATTCAACTATTACTTTGGTATTGTTTCAATTCATTATTAAAAGATTGCAGAACATAACCATTATAAAGTGTGTTCTGTAGCCGTTTTTTTATGATCTTTATCAAGAACTACATTGCTGACAATATCAAGAACAAACAGCTAAGGTTTTAAAATTATTCAAAGCTTCCCAGTTTATGTTAATTGCTGCTTTATTTCTTTTTATAAAATGTCTTTTTAAATATTATATCGTAGGCCGAAAAAAATTAGTAAAAAAAGTATGCACCCTCCAGTGCCTAGCGTCCCTTTTTACGAACGATTTTTATTTTTTTAATAAAAAAATATTTTTTACATGATTTTTTAAATTATTTTTCCTGTCTATTAAACACTATTTGTAACCAGTATACAAAATATCTTTCGGGAAAAAAATGTCAGGCCTGTCATGGGTTAAAAATGTCATGGGTTAAACCTGCAGCATTGTGGAGTCATTTAAGTCAAGCCCTCTTCCCCCTCATTTGTTTTAAGACCCTTTAGTCATATCCAAAGGCCTCTTCCATGTTTTGTTAACTTAGAAATTACTATATTAAAAATGATTTTTTTTCTCTCGATTTTTTTTCATCTCGCTCCTTATTTGTCAAATTGCACTTCTGCGGTACCCTGGAACGTCTTGTGTGAGCAGCATGAGTTAAAACATAGCGTAAGATGGTTAGTTTGAATGTTTGATGCGTTATTATCTGCTTGTATTATGACATATAACTTGAGCTTAGATTTAGTACTTATAGCATTTAAGAAAATTATTTTACTGCAGCTCACATACAGATTAGCTTAAAGTGAAGAAGTTCAGAACTATATAGTTATAATTAAGTTTGATTTCAAAATCAGTTACATAGAGTATTTTAAGCAAGAATTTAAGCACAATATTATATACTATATAGAAAGTGTCAATGTATAATCTGCAAGACCTTTATTTTCGCAACAGGTGTTGAAATTATGGATGCACCGATAAGCAAATTGGCCTATTACCGATTAATCAGCTGTTGATAATCGGCCGATTAATCGGCCGAGTCGATAAAAATAAGTATGATTGTTTTTAATACTACCAATTTTCAATCACTGTTTTTTCTTTCTTATACAATTTCGAGTTTAGAAATAGTAATTTGTTTCTGAGAGAAGATTTTTTTTCCCCATTTTCCTAATTTTCACAAAATAATTTCGATTTTTTATCAAATTTCTTAGAACCAATTTTCATATTATTGTCAATTTTATTACATTAACACATTGTTCATTATGTTATTTGAACATAAAATTTAAAAAAAGGGGGGGGGGGTGGAGTATATGGTAAGCACTTCAATTTAAGAGTACTTTTAATTAATTTTTTTAATAATCAGTAGCAATTTAATTCAAGCCTTCTATTCTTTGGTAAAGTTAGAGGTTATCAAAAAGCACCGTGCTAAGGAGAAAACTACCGCCACATGAAAAATGTTGCAGCATTGTCTATGTGTATATTTATTCAAAGTAGGAGAATTAATTTGTTAAAAACTTTATATCAACAGTGAGGGTATTTATTACTGTTAATAAAATTATTTATCATAGTTTCTTAGTGAAGGTATACTTTAAAAAGCAATATTTAAAAAACTATTTTTCCAGCCGATTAATCAGCGCAATTTTGCCGATTATTAAAAATCGGCAAAGTGGCAGATTATGGCCGATTAATCGGTGGATCCCTAGTTGAAATAGAAGTTCCGTGAGTAAAATGGCGACACACTGCGTATCCCATGAATCCATTATAGCAACCTTTTCCTAACATAGGCTAAATTGATATGAAACATTTTACTTTTAACGCTTCACTACTTGCCTATAGATTGCTGACAGCTAGATTGTTAATGACTGCTAAGTAAATATTTAAATACATATTTTATTAAGTAAACATTATACTTTCCTCTTACAACAAGAAAAATTCCGATGTTAATAATGCAAATATGTCAAGCGCTTTATTCAAACATCTGAACTATTTCCAATTGAAATATATTTTTAATTTTTATTACAGCGGGAAGAAAATAGCGACAAAGTAAATTTTGATATTAATTGATGAGTTTTATTAGAATTATCATTTTATTGCATAAGAATAAAAGTGAAAAATGCTCGACATTTTATTCCAGCGATCTTCTCTTAGATCGAAAAGAATTCGAAAACATTCCTTAGGCAATACCATGAGGAACAAAAGCGTAAGATTTTGAAAAAAAAAAAGTGGAAGATAAGAATGAAAATCTATAGTGGAAAAGACATTTTGTAAAGATAGGCTTTAAGGTGCGTAGAGGAACAAAATCGCTGAATCATAAATCTTTATACACAGCCTGCTAAAGGTAGATCCTGAGTGTGTAATTTAATACGAATAAGAAATTTTGGAAAAATTTTAAGCGTTTGAAATTTTTTATATTTTATAAAGTTATTAAACATATTAGGGGAAAACCGCCTATATTGGGAAACTGCTTACTTTCCATCCTTGAAAACCACGCCGAGCACTCGCGAACTATTCCACTTAAAAAAGGGGTGATAGGTTGTTAGTGGTAACTTTCCGATAAAACTTGCATTTGCTATCCTTTTGACATATTCAACTGAACTATGTATTTGAAATTAGCATCGTTCTACTATGTTTGATATGACTCAAAAAATGCTTCTTATTATTCTTCCCCTTATTGTTATCTTACCTATCACCCCTCTTTTGGTAAGATCAGAGAAGAGACCTGACGCATGCGTAAATACGCGGAAGGTTTTACCTAAGAAAATCAGACAGTAAATTGGACTTAGGGCTTAAAATGTAGCACAGATATCTATGCTACATTCTACCGGTAGAAATATTAAGCTGTAGGAATGACACCAATGAATATGAAGTTTTAAGTCTTCGAAGTGTTTGATGTGAGATACGGCTTGATCTGTGTTGAAATCGTGCTAAATCTTATTTCCCGGACTTGTTTCTAGTAGGATAATACTAAAACTTGCGAACTGAGGTAAAATGCTGTTACAGTATTATAACAACATCAAAAACAATTTATGGCCGGAATTTTAATATTTTCTACAAAAAAGTTATTTTTTTCCCTAAAATTTTTTTTTTTTTAAATTGAGGAACTTTTACAACAAAGCTTCAAGCAGACATGTTATTAATGAAGTTTTATTTTATTGTTTAAAAAAAGGTGCTCTTACCATTTAAGACTCCCACATAACACTTAAAAACGAAAGTTTTTTTTTTTCTTTTAATTCGAGTTATTACTTCAAATCACAAATCACAAAACGAGCAAATCCCCAGTTCAAAAATACAAAAGTTCTTTAAAAGCTAGTATTTGACAGAAAAAACATTTTATTTGATGTATTTTTATTATTATTTAGAAAACTTTTCTCATTCTGCTCGAATTTTTTGAAGAGGGGATGGTTGAAATGAAAAAAAGGTCTTTTGAATTACTCCCCCCCCCCGTCCCCCAACCAGTGGATTGACATAGCATTTTCCAATTTTTCTTTTCGAAAACGTATAGAAGGAAGTTACTATTACTAATTCATCGAAGAATAAGTTTTATTATTAGTTTTTTTAAGTACGAGCAGCTTATCCACAGGCCTTAAATTGCCTTCCCAGTTATACTTTTGATAAGAGTATTATTTTGATAAAATCATTCAATTCCTACTCAGTTAAAACACCAGAAGTGTATATCGTACTGATATATCATTTAATAGGAAAAGTAACTCATTTCTAAATTTAAAAATCAAATATTTTTGTATATGTTAATTTTTGAGCATGCATTAATGTATTCTGGAAAACAAAGTATTATTTCGAGATTTTATTTTGTCCATCTTCTTTTTATTCTTCTTTTATCTTCCTTTTAACATGTTTTAACAAATATTTCTCCTAAATTTAAACAGCACACATTGCAAGCATAGCTGAGAAAACAAACTCAAAGAATGTGCATAAATAGCAAACAACATTAAAAACATCATAAATTGTTTGCTGCTTAGCAGTACACGATATTCCAAAATGATCTTAACAACTTTAATCGAGTATAAATAAATAAAAAGGATCGGCTTGTTGCATAATATTTACACAGACCTGAAGTCCTGTTCACTGCAGGTTTGTTAATTTACAAAGTCATTAAACGAAACTTATTTATAGGTATTCTGGTTGGTAAACTGTTACAGTGTGAGGGTATAGGTCTGATGTGTATAGGTGATGATGTATGAGTAATATTTCAGGTGTGTATACATATTACGTAGGACACCCATTGTTTACCCTTTTATACTGCATTAAAAATGTTAAGATCGTTATGGAATATGTGTATACTACTGAGAAACAACCAATTTATGGTGTTAGGATTTATGGTATGGTTTTTTTAGTTTGTCTTCTCAGATTGTACTTGCCCAGTTCTATCAAATTCTTTTTTGTCTGAGGTATGCCTGCTTTTTCTCACACAGGTGTCAATAATATTGAATCTTTATTTCGACATATAGCTGTTGTTTACTTATATGTGGTATGCGACCTCATGCACCACATTGCTTCAGGTCAAAGAACTGTCAGTAAGAAGTAAGAAAGAAGTCAGAAAGAAGTGTCAATAAATTTGCATAGCAGTTGTTTACTTACATGTGGTATGCGACCTCATGCACCACATTGCTACAGGTCAAAGAACTGTCAGTAAGAAGTAAGAAAGAAGTCAGCAAGAAGTGTCAATAATATTGAATCTTTATTTCGACATATAGCAATTGTTTACTTACATTTGGTATGTGACCTCATGTATCACATTGCTACAGGTCAAAGAACTATCAGTAAGAAGTCAGTAAGAAGTAAGAAAGAAGTCAGCAAGAAGTGTCAATAAATTTGAATCTTTATTTCGACATATAGCAGTTGTTTACTTACATTTGGTATGCGACCTCATGTACAACATTGATACAGGTCAAAGAACTGTGATGTGATATCATGTTCTGCACTGCTGAAGGTCGAAGACTGCAATGTGATCTCATGTGCCAGATGAATGATGATATTCCCGTTCAATTGACCGTAATCATTAGAGCAGCTTTGGACAACAACAACTTTTAAGGTTGATGCGATGACAAATGCGGAAGCATTTGCAGATTTGTTAGACTTCCAGACATAAACACACTATTTGTTTTTCTAAGGTCAATGATACGGTCTACCAGACGCCGGTACAAGACCTGTCGAACACATTAATCACAGTCAAGCTAGCAATTGTACGGGTTATTGACTTCATGCAACGTATGAGGAACTTGAATATCGGTGAATTATCTTGCACGCTACCCTTGGCATACACCATTGAATTCTTTTTTACTTTACACGTGTTTAAAATTTTTTTCCTAAAATCGACTATCTTTATTTCTAAAACACGTACATAACAAAAGTAGTAAAGATTGTTTCTGAATACCCTGTGTTATGAATCATTTGTGAAAAAGTGAAATTAAATAAATAGAGTTCGTACTATTATTTATTATTCATGATAATTATATGCTTACTTTACCCGGAATTATTTCGTATAATTCTTATCAGCAATGTATATATATTTATTAACGTTTTGCTTATATCAAAGAAAAAAAATCACCAGCTTTTTCTAAAACAGTAGCTCCGAACTTGAGATCGATCACCAACAAAGGGGGATTTGGCTGCTCAAGGGGAAATAATTAAAAGAAAAAAATAACGAAAGACAGCCAATGTCTAGGTTTGAAAACGAAAATGAATCTGATTGTCCGTAGTTCAGGCAATAAATTAGAAGTTAAAAAAGAAACAAATAAAAATTCAGGAACTTCCTCGTCATATCATGGTTGAACTTAAGAGAAATATTTCATGACTCATCACCAAGTTTATGGATTTTCAAGTTTTATCTTTTTTTTTTTTTTCAATTTAAAGTGTTAGTGCTTTGAACTCCGTTGGATCCCAATGCAAAAAAAGAAAACAATTTCACAAAAATCTGCTTATTTTGGAAAAGTTCAGCAGTTAAATATTCCCCTTTGAATAGCTATCAACTCATTTGTAAGAAAAGGGGAAAAGAAAAAAAAAGTAACAAAAGGGCTTATATTCGTTTATTTGTTTAATTTAAGTTTAAGCGCAATTGAATAAAATTGCTTTTTATGCATTTTACTTCAAATCAAAATGTATCACCTATATTTTTAATAATATTGTTTCCGGAAGAAGGACATAGGAGTATTCCGGAATACTCCGGAATACTCCTATATGAGGAGTACGATATTAAATATGCTAGTGAAGTTATACTGAGAAATATTGCTTATTCACAACTACTTAGACAACACAAGACTATTGGAATAGTGTAGAAGAGTTAAACCAAGTTAAACTTTTAAGATTTTTATTAATGGGGTTATTTACTACGTATCAAACCTTAATGGTTGAGTAGTCGGCAGCATCATGCATATCGCTCTGAAATTCATTCCGTCGGAAAAAAGTGCAACATCCACTTTAAAAAATATATGTCAAATGCAGGTTACAAATTGCCACAGATGTAGTTTTTGTTCTTATACAAGAAAATTTCGTAGTAATTCTTCTACAATCTTCTATTGATAAATATTTGAATTAATTAATGAATTTTTTTGAGTTCTGATAAATATTTTTCCGAAGATAAAACAGGTTGCGCTAGAGTCGTGCTACTTATTATATCTTTGGGAGAATTTTTATCTTAGATATCTTACTGTGAAACATTCATAATCAAGCTACGCAAATATTAATCGTCTGGAGATTAAAATTAAAATTTCTTCACCTTCTCACCTTGCACTCAAATTAAAAGATACAAATTATTTTTTTCTTGTTTTGTATGGTGCTTAGGTTTCAATTGGAAGTATACTTTCTCTAGCTTAGTTCTAGAGATTTTTTTTTTCTAATCGTTTTTGTTTGTATCAGTTGATTTTCCAACCATTAGGATATTTTGTTTACAATGCCATTTACTGTTTTATATGAACATTGAACATTTTAGACCTTTCAAACTCGCTCAGAGGAACATTTTTAAATTTTTTTTGTTCCTTCTTCCATGGAGCACTAACGTTTTACCAAGTGCATACGGCTAGCAGTTAACTTAATCTTAACAATTATAAAATATGAAAAGCACATTGTGCTTTTTCATATGTTATGAAATATTTCTGTTTTTAAAATTTTAGACACGTCCAGCTTTCTTACAAAAATTCAGAAACTGGTTTTTAAAATCGGGATTTCTAGTGATAATTTTCTAGTGTACATGTTTTTATTTTCAGGTATTTCACTACATATACCCCATCCAAGTTTAGCATTTCCTTCATCTACAGTCCATGGGAAGCTGTTTACCGTTTAGTACCAATTGGTACGTAGCCGAAATCATACTTCCTTACGAATTTTCCTTTGCTTTTGTTTATTTACTAAATTTAACCCATTAATGCCTGATATTTTTTTTACAAAGATATTTTGCATATTGGTTACAAACAGTGTTAAATGGATAGGAAAAGTAATTTTAAAAATATCATGTAAAAAACATTTTTTTTTATTAAGGAAAGAAAAATCTTCCCTTAAAAGTTACGATAGACACCAGAGGGTACATACTTTTTTGCTAAAATTTTTTTCTGTCTACGATATAATATTTAAAAAGACATTTTATAAGAAGAAATAAAATCAGCAATTAACATAAACTGGGAAGCTGGGAATAATTTTGAAAACTTTTTTTTTCTTGAGATTGTGAACGATGTAATTCTTGATAAAGATCATATTAAAACTGATACAGAACACATTTCACAATGGTTATGTGCTGCAATCTGTTAATAACGAATTGAAACAATATCAAGGTACTAATTGAGTACTATTATTTGGTTGAAATGTTCATTTTTGGGACATTCAGACCCTTTTTTTGGACATTCCTAAAAAAGGACGCTAGGCATTAATGGGTTAAGGTTGAAAGTGTACATTTGTCAACAGGCAACACTTTCTGTGGTCAAATTGTACCAATATTAAGCAGGAAAAATGTGACGAGGTTGTATCAGAAAATTTATTATTTTCATTGTCAAAGTTACCACGAGCTAAATGATCACCTTAACAAGATAAATCGGTACATGAATCTGATGACATACATCATCAAAACATTTTCCCATTTTAAAAGGCATTCATCCTTTTTAATACGCTTTTATTAGTTTCACATGTATGTATGTATGTATGTATGTATGTATGTATGTATGTATGTATGTATGTAGTATGTATGTATGTATGTATGTATGTAACTCTGAATAAAAGATAAAAGTCGCGTCCTTTACAAATATAAAAGTAGTATATTTAATACTATTATTAATACTAAAGGCTAAACTATATTACATGCTGATGTATTAAAAGTGTTTCAGTTGTTTGTATGTAACTCTGGATTAAAGATAAAATTCACGTTCTTTGAAAATATACAAGTAATAAATTTAATACCATTATTTATACTAAAGGCTAAACTATATTACATGTTGATATATAATAAGTGCATGTAAACTTAGCAGATATTCATTAGTTTTGAAAATTTTCTTTTTGGTTTGATTAACTCTAAAAGCGTATTGCTTAGTTTTTTTAAACTATATTTAGGATTATTTCCTTTAGCATAAAACGTTCACAGTAACTCTATCATTGAGAAATAAGGATTTCATGAATTTCAATTTAATTTTTTTTTTCAATAAATTATTCTTTTTCGTGCAAAATGGAATAAAACTTTTTGTGCAGCGCTGACAGCGCTGCATAATTATGCGAAATTTATTCACAAAATCTACTTTCAAAGCGAAATTTATTCAAAAAATCTTCTACTTTGAGGAAAGCTCCAAAGGTAAAAAATAAAAAATAAACGTCATCAAAATGATACTTTTTACTGCTTAAATATTTCTAGCTCACACTAGCTTGTTTGAAAACCAGTCCAAGTTATTTTCCAAATAAATTATATGAATACATTTTCTCAACAAAAAATAATACCGACCATGCTTTTTAAATATCATAAAGAAATTGGATTTATTTTGCCTAGCTTCACCTTTCTGCAATTTGAAACAAGCTCTATAATAGTTTGTTTACATATAGAAGAAATCTAGTTGCTATAGCAACTGGGAGGAAGTCTGAAAGCAATCAAATGGGCTGCAATTTCATTCCCACTAGAGTTTATGCAAGCGAAAGCTACGGCTAAAATGGGAGACGTCGCGAAATATTTTTACAAGGTGAATATTTTAAGGATTCTTCCCAAAAATATTTCGGATTTTGTAACCGAAAAAGTGAAACATTCCTGATGGTTACGTCTGGTGAAATGCGCCCAATAATAGAAATAGACACAATTTTATCAGTGTCCTTTAAAAGCTGTAAATTTTATTTGTTTCACAGAATGCTTTTTAAAAGGATTTTCAAACTGTTTATAGTCGTTTATAATGAGCTCAAAGGAACAGTGATATTTGCTAGTTATATCTGAATGCTCGTAAAAAACGAGTTCAATGGAAACAATTATAGAAGTCCCACTTGCTTTTTTAAAATTTCTGTATAATAGGAATGAAGTTGGTCAATTTTTCAGTGTTTCTACCTTGTAGTATTATTTTCGAGGCATCGGACATTTTCACCCCCCCCCCTTCTTCACATTTGTCGACACTATACATCCAAAACCATTCAGTAAGTTGAAGGCTGTTCAGGTTTAAATTTTTCAGATTTGTCGACACCATACATCACAAAAACAATAAGTGAATGGAGGGTTGTTCAGTTTTAAATTTTTCATTTGTCGACACCATACATCAGAAATCAATAAGTAAGTTGAGTATTGTTTAGGTTCAAATTTTTCACCTTTGTCGACACCATACATCAAAAGTAAATTGAGGGTTGGTCAGGTTCAAATTCTTCACTTTTGTTGATGCCGTCGTCGATACCGGATTCATCTTAAATATGCTTTTTTTTAAGCAAAACATTATAATACGGTTACATAAATGTAATAAACATATATTATTATTTTAATTATGCCTTAAAATACTGCTTTTTTTTTCTTTTTTTTTTTTTGCCACATTAACCCATTAATTCCTAGCGTCCCTTTTTAAGGACGGTCCAAAAAGTGTCTGAATTTTCCAAAAATGATAGTTTAAAAAAATAATAGTGTTAAATTATTACTTTGTTATTACTTCAATTCATTATTAACTGATTGCAGCACATAATTGTAGAGATCTTTGGATCCAATGGTCCAAATATCTTTCCCAAATATCTTTGGAAAAAAAAGTCAGGCATTAATGGGTTAAGAAATTTTCAGGAATCATCAGTAGGAGGATAAGATTATGACATATTTTCCATTGAACTTAAGAAAAGGACTACTGAGAACAAAAATTCCAGCCGACTTCCCTCGGCATAGTAATATTTGCAAAAGTATCTTTTCCCACTCATACAGAAAAAAAACTTGGAAAAATATTTTTTATTATGAACGGAATTACGCCGGTTTTTCATTCACATCGCCATTTACAGTTTTAAAAAATAATGATAGTAAGCGTAACGAAGCGTTTCGTTAAATTTTGACTAAATAAACACTAATTAATTAAATCAAAAACACGGATTCAACAGTTCATACAATCCTTGAAAGGAAGAGTATACAAAAATCTTTCCTAAAGATAATTTTGTAAAACTAAAATTGAATTAATTATTACTAAATAAACATTTTTTCCAAGATTTTAATCATGATATAGTATATACTATTCCAAATGCGTTCGCTTTGTTAGTAAAATTTAAAGCTTTTATTTTATTTTTTGTCCGTTTATTCATATATTTTTATTTATTTATTTTTACTTTTTCCGGCGTCGCCCGGGTTAAAATGCAACATGCAAAATCCAAGAAGGTTTTTTTTTTCCTTTGATGATAACGCGTGGTCAATTAAATCAGCGTGAAGGACAACGTGATATCAAACTTAAACGTGTTACGGGCCCTGCTCCACATCAGCGGAAAAACGCGACCGAAACCGAAGGCAGAAACCGAAAATCCGGGTAGCTTTCCATAGGAACACCATTTAATCCATTTTACGTTTCTGCTTTATTTCTCTGCTTTACGTCAATATGGAGCAGGGCCCTACCTACTTTCTAAAAAACTGCGTTTCTACTTTTGAAAAAAAAAAAAAAAAAAGTAGTATTATATATTTAAGGATGAATACTCACGAAAGAAGCATTTCTTAACTACCCAGGTAGCACAAATAACCTTTAAACGTTTTATAAACGTTTTTAAGGGGTTGTTACAGCGTTAATAACCATTTTACAACCTTTAAAAAACGAAGTGTGCTACTTGGGTATTTGAATTGAGAGAAGCCGCAGAAAACCACGCAAAGCAGGGACAATATCAAACGCAAAATTAGTTATGAAGGAAAATTTGAGATGAAGCAATAAAAATTGACTTGAATGGCGGGAAGCCTTTCAAAAATTAGAGATCTTATTTGGAAGTTTCAACTAAAATTGGAATAAAAAAAGAACTATCCCCGCCAGATTTTTTTTCTAATTAGTCTCTTGATGTGCCCTTCATATAAATGTTCATTTTCATCCATGTTTTATAAACTATCTCAAAAAACATTACATGTAATGCATAAATTTATGCAATCATGCCTAATGATTGGCAATGAAATGGAAATTCAAAGTTTGGAAAAAAATTGTGACGCATGGAGCATTTTGAAATTTTGTTAAAACAAATTTTCATTTCAAGTGCTTCAAATTTTTTTAAAAAGTATTCATTGTTTTTTTATGCTTTTAGATGTAGTTAATGTACAAGCACACAAAGTTTTAGACATACCATATAGATCAATAATTGAAAAAAAAAAACATTTTTTGTGTCCAGTACGCCTTAAAGTATTTAAAACAATCCGTTGCCTACAGAAATAAATAATATTGGTAGCACAAGCAATGAAGAATGTTTAATCACGTTTGGCATCATAATATTCAAGAAGATTAAAGTTAATGCTTTGGAAACATTTAAAATCGTGCAAAACTCTATACAAATCAATGTAAAAAAGTCTCAGCTCGGGTGAAATAGGGGCCTTTCTTCTAGAGTTGCCGGTTTATTCTCAATCCAGGGTTCATTTACTCTACGAGCGATGACTGGGAGTCGTCTATCCAGTTCTTGAGCAGCAAGCATTCCACATTCCCTATAGTTCAATGTTCTCTACTGGTACCTAGATCTTTGAAGTCAAAAAACTAGTCGAAGGATCTGAAACCTGTTGAAACTAGGAGAGTATGGAGCTTTTCCAAATATTATGTATTGTGTGTATCATTAATTTAGATCGTATTTTATAATGGCTTAAACGTTGGGAATGTTTTTGGGTAGGAAAAATTTTAAAAAGGTACTAAAATGGTAAAATGCCATACTGAATTTGAATAAAGCTGAAGTTATAAAAGTACTGTTCAAAAACTGAAGAAAATTTAGCATTTATAAATTTTCAATCGGAATAAAACTAAATCGCAAAAAAAAAAAAAAAAAAAAAAAAACAAATGAAAAGCAAAAAAAAAACATTCCTTGATATTAAACAATGTTATATAATATTTTATGAAAATAAAGAAAAACAAGAAAGGAGAAAGTTTAAAGTTTGAAGCGAAAGAATAATTGAGGGAAAAAATACAGAACTTAACTTTTTATGCGGACTTCTGGTCTAACTTATAATTAGGAAAAAAATCAACATAAAAAATAAATCCCATTCCAAAAAATTTGAAAGATTTTATGATAAAAGCTTGAAGACATATTCGAATGCAAAGTTTCGAGTACCCGTACAGAAAATGAGATCGAAACTTATGGTTCTTTCAGTAAAATGGCCAGTTGTGATTCTACTTAAGCCGCCATGCTACCGTTAGCTGCTACATTTCTCCCCAAAATGTGTTATTGACAGAGAATGAATCTTGGTGCAAGTCATAAAACGCTGCTCTTCATATCTCGATGAATATTGGTCAGACGATTGCAAAACATTTTTTTTTTTTTTTTGCTCTTGATTTTCATAAATTTTAGTTAGGAGAGCTAGAATCCGTATAAAAAGCTAGGATTCTATTTTTTGACTTTTTTTTCAAAAATTTTAACCTCTTTTATCAGCTCTTTATTTGGAGCATTTTTGCAATTAAAAATCTACATCTCAAAGGGACGTTGCAAAAATAAAGGACTTTCAGGTTTAAACAAAACACCCTGCATAGATACATATGTATACATAACTCATTTTAAATGTTAATGTAAAACTGTGCCATCGTTCGCTTTACCTATCATATTTATTAAACCAATTGTGTTCAGCAAATTCGGAATGAATAATAATAATTAAATTATAATTTAAAAGACTAAAAGAAAAGACGCTTTTAGAGTTAATAAAACTATAAAGAGCTTTATACCCTGTCGTGTTACAAGTTTACATGCACCTTATAATACAGGGTGGTTATAAATTAACGTGAGGTGTTTGGAGCCCTCTAGTGCGTGAAGTACTGGGGGAAACATTCCTTAATTTCATGGGAACACATATTAGACCATGGGATTTCGATTTCTGAAATAAAAAAAAATTGTTTAAAAAATCGCCACCAAGGGAAATTTTGGCGCTGCAAAAGTGTATTACTCTGATTGTAGAAGAATTAAATGCTACTGACAAAACATGCATCCATTTTATTTGCAAAAATGGCTTTTTCATCACAAGTGTAGTTCAATATAATCACCATTGTGAAGTTTCAAGAACTGGATACGATGCACATTTTCTATGGCAGCTCGTAACATATCAGAATTGATTTCCCTGACTTTTTAAGTTACAATATCTTTGAAACTTACTATATCAGAAGCATGTCTTTGATCGAAAACCCTTTTCAGCTATCCCCATAACCAAAAATCACATGGATTGAGGTCGGGCGACCTTGGGGGCCATACCGAAAATTCTACGGCGATCACATTAAACCCCAGTTGCAAATAACAATCATTTTATTCTTGACGAAATTGCTTTATACAGTATTTTTTCAAATTTAATTCACAATATTCAGAGTAATACCAACGCCTCCTAAATACTAAATGCCTATAACTTTTGCTTCGCTATCGTCGAGATGGGTTCCCCTTTAAACGCCATCTTGCGGCAATCCGATAATGCAGTTGCTATTTTTTGATTGGTTAATTTTTAAATTTAAATTCAGAAATGAACCATCGTTAATTTTTTGAAGAACTCCGGTAGATGGCAGTGTATCGTGAACCAAGGGCATTTTGCAGCTATTGGCGATGGATCTTAACAATATTCAAATTAAATTTTTTGATTGGTTGATTTTTAAATTTAAATTTAGAAATAAACCAATCGTTAATTGCTCCTTCTCGAAGAACTCCGGTAGATGGCAGTGTATCGTGAACCAAGGATGAAATTTTGCTCTGTGCTAAAAACCAGAAAGTTACAGGCATTTAGTATTTAGGAGGCGTTGGTAATACACTGTTACAGCGCCAGATTTTTTCCCCTGGTAGCAATTTTTAGACTTTTTTTATTTCAGAAATTAAAATCCAATGGTCTAATATGTGCGCTCATGAAATTTGACAATATTTCGCAATGTACTTCGCTCGCTAGAGGGCTCCAAACACCTCACGTTAATTTATAACCACCCTGTACATCAACGTGTAATAATATAGTTTAGCCTTCAGTGTTAATAATAGTATTAAATATATTACTTTTACGTTTGTAAAGAACGTAAATTTTATCTTTTATTCAGAGTTACATACATACAAGCAAACAAACAAACAAACCCACATGTGAAACTAATAAAAGCGTATTAATAAATGCTGACAAATGATTTATATGTAATGCTAAAAGAACTCTTTTAAGAAGTAATGTACGTACGTGAATCATCTAGAAAATATCTAAGTTACGTATAGAATTTCTAAATCTTCTCCAGATTGATGACTGTGCGACGATAAACTGTTTTCTGTATACCTTTTCCCCGCCATTACTGAATTATTACTTTGCAGTGATAAAATGCTGCGATGCATAAGGTGGACGTTTTATTATTTTATTTTTAAGCGTTTTAGTAAGTGTCTTAAATTTTCCTAACGTTCTATATGCATAGCCTTAAATTATCTCTATGTGAAATGAAGCGTAATTAGGGTTAAAAATTCTCAAAATCGTATTAAGATCTTTTGTTTGTTAGCTGTACATTGAAAGTTTTGAACTTTGCTGTTTTTTTTTTCTTTATGGAGTGTCACTCTACGCATATGCTATCAAAAAATAACAATTAAGTCTTGCACGCGTAGTTCATTCAGTAACATGATTCTTACTAATTGGTATCTTTATCTGGTTTTTATTTTTATACATTAGAACACTTTTGTAACAAAAGTTTCGTTATGATAACTACCACCTGCAAAAAAAAGAATATTTGACAAAAAGTACGGCCATTGCAAAACAAATTATTGAACAAAAGATAAAAAGCCACTGTGCTCTTCTGGCGGTTGATGAGTGGTAGTCTTTTCTGGCAAGTTATCCCGTTTTGGTAATTTTTCAGTGAGAAATTATTCCCTAGCAGTATCTTCTCATCATACGATGATCGGCCATTCATCGAAACCCGATTAAATTCTCATCGGCCGATGATCCAATATGTCTCATCGGCGAAACAGAATCCGAACAGCAAAATCCGATGAGTTTTGCTCGAAATACGATGAGATTTGGAGCAATTTACAAGTAGAACAGTCCCGTGCCGATGAATTTCATCGGGAAACTTGATCGGAAGGATATCGTTTTCCGATGAAAAGTGGCTCATCAAAAACCGTGCTCGGGTACTGATCGGAACGATGTCATCGTGCGTCAGTTTACGAGGAGTTCAATGATCGGCCGAGCAAAATCCGATGAGTTGATGCTACTTGGGTTAGCAATAGGTGAATATGGCAAATCTTAGCAATGTCCCGAAACTTTTTTCTGGTAACCCTAACCCCGTAACAATGAAAAATTGAAAGTAAATAAGTTAGACCCAAAGTGGTTAAATTTAAGCCTGCCTCTATAATGACTCTAGACAGGCAGGTCAACAAACATGCAAGTAACTGTTGTTAGTTCGAATATCCTGTTTATAGTACACTTGAAGTCTTACTTTGCCAATTTAGATAATCAATCATATCGCATTTAACTGTACTCAAAAATGGGTGATTGCTCTTGTAAACTAATTAAAATTAGAAAAAAAGTTTTGTCATACAATGTATGCACCCGAAATAAATATTTTCATCGAGTAACTGATAGCAGAAAATATGGTAAAATAATCTTTATTCGCTATGCAAATCACTTAATATTCATTAAGCTTTTGCTCAACCCTTGGAAATATTCCATATGAGGTTTTTTACGCTTTTCATCTGTTACGATAAACGCATTTTTTGTCCCCCCCCCCTTTTTGTCACTCGTGTTTAGCAGACATAAATAATACCAAACACTAAGTGAGACATCTTAATGTTAATTAATCGTAATTCCTCCCAAAAGAAACGCTTAACTAAAATTGTCATTAAATAAATTACCATAAGTCACATTTTTCTGAAAGAACAGTTGTGTTTGAACAGAAGCTGAGCTTTGGGGAATTGCTTCCATGAAACAGCGAGATATAACAAAAAAAATTCAGTTCTCTGGAACATGTGCTTAATAAGAACGTGTCATTCCCAAAATTGGAAGCAAAATTAATTACCACAATTATGCTGTTTTCGATGAATGCGTTAATCATGTGGAATATTTCATTAAAGAACTTTCAGAAGCTAGAGCTAAACTGACTGCAAGTAGAAAAATTTAGATCCACCACCATCCATTTTAAGGAGAGAAAAAGCGAGTTACATAATTTGCTTTGGACATTTTTTCCTTTATTTTAAACATTTTTTTTGTCAATGTAGTGTATAATTATAATGAGCTTCCCTTCAGCAACTTAATTAAAATATACTATCAAAACCATTTTTTTCTCAAACATTGCAAAACACTTGAAATTAACCCAAATTCAGCCGAGATAATATAATTATTGAATCGGCATTCAAATGTTTTCCAGATTAGGTGAAAGCGTATGAAATCAATTTTTTTACATCTTTTATCAAAATCTACGCCCACATTGATTTTTCAAAGCCAGAAGGCGGCAATTGCCCCTTTTAACTGCCCCCATCGCTCCCCATAAATTAGAGACCTATTACATGCCATTGCATTTTAACTTATTTATATTACAGTGATCTAAGAAAAGAATGCTCTTAGTTTCCTTTAATTTCGAGGAAGGTAAATTGCAGTATTCATACTAAACAGTGTTACAATAAAATATAAAGTTTTATTTTATTTAACACAGTTTAGTATTCTTAAGTTTATTACTAACATAACAACGTGATGAAATTTAGAACTAGAGGATTTTCTTCTATCGTCTATCTATTGCTATTATAGTCTCCTGTTACGTCATAATTAATTAACAGTATTTGCACACACTATTTGCATGTAAGTTAAGTCACAAAATTGCTCTGAGAATAAATAAACTTTTCTAAAGAAAGAAGACTTTGTTTTTAAGCTATTTATTTCTCAAATATTTTAAATCTTTAAAAATATTATATTAAAAATAACCATTAAAAACGCAATGGTATGAAATAAAAGAACGCAAGTTAAAACAGTCAAAAGATATAGCGTGACCAAGAGCATAAAACAATGAGCTTAAAAAAATGCATCTGTTCTTTGTTTTCACTTTTTTGGGACATCTGAACTTTGAAAACATTGCACGGAAAAATGTTTGTTACACAATTCGTTGGATAGTGATGTTGTATTCGAAGAGAAAATGTGATTAATGGTTGTTCTGCTGTCCTTTAGTGTGGCATTTATTTAAACAATATCTGTGTGAAAACTCGTAAAAATTAAATAGTGTTTTTTTTTATTTAATGACAGATTTACGGTAATGTCTAATAAAATATTGCATTAGATCTGATAATGCATAGTGAAAAAAAAAAATATATGGTTACTGTGAAAATTAGGTAGATTTGACTATGAGAATATGCACGGTGTCTGAAACAAACGTACTCAATTTGAACAGTTGATTTAAAAAAAGGTTAAGCTCTACGAAAGTGACATAGGCAAAATTTGGCAGCGGAAATCTTAGTTTGCAAACTTTTTTTTTCTTTTTCCGCCTCGTCTGACACACCAGCGCTTTTTATAAGTTGGCAAAGAGAAAAATGGCGTCGTCATAAAAGAATACACAAGTTGTTCTCTGGTATGCAGTGCAGAACACTAATCGGGAATAAAAGTGCAAATAACGTTTCGAACATTTTATAAAAGAAGTACACCTCAAGATAATTCTTTGCACTGTTAGTAGGGATTTGTATTCTGCATTGCATAGCGGAGAATAGTTTGTGTCTTCTCTTATGAGGACGCAATTTTTCCCTTTGTCCCCCAAAAAGTGCAGCCACGTCAGACGGGACAAAGAAAATCGCCGGTAAACTTTCAGAATTCAGCTGCTAAATTAAGCCAATATCACCATTGTAGGGCTAAAACTTTTTTTATTCTACTGTTCAAACTGAGTATGTTTGATTTAGACTCCTTGCACTTAAAGAAATACAATTTTGGAAAAACACAACTTTTCCTCGCCTCAGTAAATAAAACTAATCAAAATCACATCAAGATGGATGCACGTACAATTAATTCCCTTTATTTAATGACCCACTTACAAGAATGAGAAAAATCAAGAAATGAACAAACAAAAAATCAGAGGTCCCGATGTCCATTCCCGTGTTTGTGGCCATGTAACCTGCAACGTAAATATTTTATGGACCAGAAAGCTCCCCGCTCGTAAAGTCTAATATATTTTCGAAGAACTGCTGCCCTAAACTTTCCGCATGAAGCATTCGAGAACAAGAAAACGAACGGAAATGACTCCCCGAAGAACAGACGATTCTCCTAATGGAAGGAAAACAATTTTTCTACCATTGAACCCCTTCTCAAACGAGATTACGAAGACCGTTAAAGGTCACATTATATGTGAACGGAAGTCAACTTTCGGATGAAAATTTCCTTATTTTTGGAAAGTTTTTCGAAATTGTGTGGTGTTTATGGAAAAACTAGTTTGTAGGCGGAAACGTTTGCTGTTTAATTTCTGTTGGAATATTTTGCCGTTATGCGTTGAATTTTGTTTTGATAATATATATATCGATTCGAAGTTTTAAAGGAACAGTTGAAAATTGTTGTGGTTTTTTGTGATGAAGGTGTTAGTTGCTTTCTGAATGACTTGATGAACACAAAATGGTCAATCGGCCACCTTGTCTAGTGGTCAGATAAGTCTGACAACGATGGGGATATTCCGGGTTCAAATCCCGGCTCGGGCATGGATGTGCTTTCGCTCTCTGTGTTTGTCTTCTCTTTATGTGAATGTGTTGTTGTGTGAATGGTTGCCAACACCATAAACCGGTCCGTATGGCATGTATATAGTGCAATAGTTGGATTTCACATCAAAGCTATGTATAGTTAGAAAAGGGCACCCTTATTACTAGCCTAGCTGGCACCGGTACAAGAAAACAACAAAATGTACAAGAACACGTTTCAAATAAAAACTCAAATGTTAGAGTTGAGAGAGACTCAAATGTTGAAGTTAGTTTTTAAATGTATTCCGGCTGCAACATATATACTCGTAGTTATAATTAGCATACGAATTGCGGCTGAAATCCGTTGACTTAAATTTAGTGGGGCATCAATAGGATGTCACCGTGATCTCTTATTTGTTCCTTAATTGCGTCTAATTATTCGACCACTTTCGAGAGAGCATTACAAATCGTCTTTTTTTTTCTGAATTTTTATAACGATATTTAACGTTTCTTCTCACTGGGTGTGCATGTTCGTATGATGTGTGCATGATCGTATTTTTACGTTCGGCAAATTAAAAAATGTGTGATCAAAAATGTGAAACTTGAGACTCCCCTACTTAAAATGTGTGTGTGTGTGTGTGTGTGTTTTTTTTTTTTTTTTTTTTTGGCGTGGTAAATACCCGGTGTTGACTTTACAAGTAGTGTCCAAAAATTCTTCACAGTAAAAATATTAATAAGAACTGAGTTTAGAGCTTAAGTTAGTCCGCTGCAGGGAAAGAGCAGCATTTTGGAAAAAAATTCAGACGGTCATCATAAAAGAACATTAAAAAATTAAAATATAAGAAACTAGTTTTACTGAAAATGAATTTTCAAATATCAAGAGCTCTAAAACTCAAATGCTTAAAACTAGTTGGAAATGAAGCTGTTTAAAAAAAGTTAGTTAAAAGTTCAGTCACACAAATCAGACTATGGAATATGATTCCATAAGCTGTTTATATTTTCAGTCATGAAAATGTGAACGTCATATCTCAGTAATTCGGACGAAATAAATCTTCATTTTTCAATCTTTTAGGTTTATCAGAGTCAAAGTGAACTAAGGTAAATAAGATTAAAGATAAAAGAGTAATCTTTCAGAAAATTTATGGCGTAAAGCTCTAAGAATTTAAAAGCATGCAACTTAAAATTTATTCCTACCTACAAAATAGAACTACTAATCTTCATAAGTAAAATGACTGCACACCATAGCTACCCGTAAAAAGAATGTCTTAAAGTTTGGCTCTTGAAATGCAGATGATGTTTTATATTACAGCACCGCCGTTTTTCATCGAAACCAAAATGAATTCTATTTTTTGGGGGAGGGGCTCTACCTTAGTTTAATGGCAACCGAAGCAACATTTACGACGTTTTTTCAAAGCTGAATATTTTATTTCAACTTAGAAAACTACTTGGTTAAAAAAAAGAAAAAAAAAGCTATCTATAAGATACAGCAATAAAAATGTTATATAGAAAAAACACTTTTTTTGAATTGTAATGTAAAAAGATAAATAATTTAGCTTAAGATGCTACAATTTGTAAACCGCAAAGTACTCTTCCTCAGAAACACAGGCCACCTTTGACTCACATTAAAAATGTGCACAAGAAAGGTATTTTGTGGTACACATAGATAAACTACAATTGGTTACTCGAATGCAGCTTAGATACAGATTGTTATGTAATAAATACACAATTTATTTCTCATAATTACCACGTCCAATAGCAAATGTCTCAGTAGTAGAAGGACTAATTGTGTACTGGATGAGAAGACGTTGTTGCGTAGAAGAGTTTCGAAGGAATTTTAACAATGGTTTTAACTTGATTTTGAAAAAAACTGTAAACATTGAATTTAACTGTTTTAAAAATAAATGTAATGACATATGTTTGAAAAATATATAATGTGTGATACAAAAGAAGTTTATTTCATGGTACGCAAAGATTTATCATAATTAATTGCTTCAATACAACTTCGCTATTGATTATTTTGTAATAGCTGCAATTTAATTTTTATAACTTTTAAGACAACTCTTGATTTAAATATATTACAGCGGAAAATTAAATTTACTTATACTAGATTAATATATTTTTTAAAAAAAGAAAAGGAATCTCAGCAATTTTTAACTTCAGGACTTCTTTCTTTCAACCTTTTCTTCCATTCTTCCACACACAAAAAAAAATATTTTCACTGCATCCATTTCAACGCAAACGTAAATTTGATCGTTTTCCTAACTTATCGTCTTATTCCAAACCCTAAACGAAGCAATTTTTACGGGAAAGGAAAAAAAGAACCGTTTCATCACCCTAAAAACACCTGCACACGTATAGATCATCCTCTTGAGGATTTCCAAGATCATTAAGAAGAAACCTCTATCTCTTTCCGCAAATTGATTTTCCAATTTTGAGTAAAAGAATCCATCTCACCTTCTTCTAATGGCGGTAAAGGGTGCTCTCGCTATCATTCCATAATGGACTTTTTTTGAATTGATTACACTAAATGTACAGTTTTTGGGATATATTCATGAGTTTCCCTTCATTAATTTCCACTCTTGCAGTGAGAGAAAAATCTTAGTCTATTCAGCTGTTTTGTTTCATTTATCACTGCATCTCTTTTCTTATGTATCCCTCAGGCAAAAAGTGTTGAAATTGAAGGGATGAACACGAAAACTGTGGACGACACGTAATCTGGCACCCAAGCACGCTCCACGCGTACACAAATACACGAACGCAAACTGTATATCTGTCTATAATCTCATCCCCTTACAAAAAGGAGGAGGAGTGATAATCAAGCCAGTTACCAAACAAATGCCTGCATTATTTATTTATTTATTTATTTTTAGGGTCTAATATCCTTATTCTAAATGAGATTCTTATGTTTTTTTTTCTTTTAAATAGAGATTTTTGTAACTGTTGCTCTCATTTTAATGAAAGTTTTAGGGACAATTTTACTATATTTAATGTTTTGTGCAACACATGAAATGCAAAAAAAGATCAGAAAAAATTACCATTATTTTATTTTATTCAATTTTATTTATTTATTTATTTTATTTATTTTTTATGAGTAACGATGCAAAATGAATGTGTCTTAAATGGTTCTAAACGCAGCCTAAGCTAGAAGTACTGTTTTCAAAAAAAAATCCTGAAACACCTGGAAAATATTGAATTAAATTCCTCTATTTCCCTGATAAACCTCATGTACTAGATAACGTGAGCGTTGGGTCTCAAGAATCAAATGAAAAAGAAAAAGAATATTATCGACAACAGTTTAAAAAAAAATTACTAAAGAAGGGACATTTTTACAAATAAAATATCTGGGTACTGTAACATAAGAGATACGATACATAAAATCAATTAACTGATTTAAATTAAAGTTTAACTAGTTACTCTTTTATAACACTGCGGTTGAACTTTCATCAAAGAATAATTTATTTTAATTAAATTACAACTTATAAGTAATTACTCGCAACTGGAGGAGACACTTGGGCAACTAAAAAATACGTTTTTTAAAAAATAAAATGACTGAGGTTATTTGATCCATGGTTAGTGATGGAATTTAAAATTAATTAAAAGTTTTTTATTACATTTTCTTCATTTCAAAAACTTGAAATGTTTTATTAATTAAGAATATTTCTTTTTCGTGTTTTTTAAACTTCAGAATATTAGTAAAAGGATCAAAATTAATTTAAAATATTCGTTTTATCACTTGTTAAGTTTTATCAGTCTATTTTTATCATATTTCCACCTCAATTTCTAAGTATTAATTTTCTTGTTTAGTTCACCTTCTAAGTTCCAGTAGAACTCGTAAAAAATATGTTTTGGATTTTCAAATTAGTTAAGTTTTCTGTTATTGTATAATCCCAACAAAAACATAAATGTGAAAAAGGAGCCAAGTTCGGTTGAAACAACGTTTGAGCAGTTTGAAGCAGCGGTGCCACCGACAAAAGAGTTAAAATCTAACAGGCTCCAAGTTCTATAGCTGTTCGGTTAACTATACAGTCGTGAGAGTTATTGAAATGTTCATTAATTTATTTTAATAACATTTCGTTAGTTCCTTTCATATCGGCTTCTTATAACTTGGCAAGTTCATTTCTAACTGACGGAAGTCCGACTTTTTTGAACGTAACTTCGTGACGATTAAAACTTGCCCAGTTCCGAAGCCGATATGAAAGGAACTAACGAAATGTTATTAAAATAAATTAATGAACATTTCAATAACTCTCACGACTGTATAGTTAACCGAACAGCTATAGAACTTGGAGCCTGTTAGATTTTTACTCTT
This sequence comes from Uloborus plumipes, assembly GCA_038373865.1. Taxonomy (NCBI): domain Eukaryota; kingdom Metazoa; phylum Arthropoda; class Arachnida; order Araneae; family Uloboridae; genus Uloborus; species Uloborus plumipes. The sequence goes on from JAXGGA010003145.1 coordinate 86,757, forward strand.
TTGTCGGTGGCACCGCTGCTTCAAAATGCCCAAACGTTGTTTCAACCGAACTTGGCTCCTTTTTCACATTTATGTTTTTGTTGGGATATCATGCATTTTTGAAAAGCCGAAGTAACGGTTATGCTTTCATTTAGACACAAATTAATACACATATTAACATGAGATTTCAGTTACGCTGACAACGCAGATAGGCCATGCTCATTCGACATATTTTTAATTTTAATGATTTTACTCGTTATTCAAATAAATAGTAGGAGACGCTGCAATTTATGATCAATGACGAAAGAAACAGGTATAAAATAATTTTGGAAAAAAATAGAACCGACTTCAGTTGGAAATTGCTCTAAAAAGTAAAACATATTTTTTTTTCTTTGAACACCATCGAAACTACTTTTAAACATAAGTTTTGAAGTCGGCGCAAAAACAATGTATAGAATCATTCGCAACTATATAATTCAACTATATACATTTTAATAGATCCAGGTTCTTTAAAAGCATTCGCATACATTTCATTCATTACCACACATTCGTGTAATGGTACAAATATTCTGCTTTTAATTTTCAATGGTTTCTCTGAAAAATGTTGGCAAAATATGGTTAAATATCATTTGACCTATCGTTTTTGCCCCGACTTCAAAACTTATGTTTAAAAGTAGTTTCTATGGTGTTCAAAGAAAAAAATTATTTTTTACTTTTCAGAGCAATTTTCAACTGAAGTCGGTTCTATTTTTTTCCAAAATTATTTTATTTTATTCTTTTTAGTGTAAGTGTACTTATGAAATAAGGTAATGTTTCCATTACGGAACCTCACCTAATTTTTTTAAGTAAATACTCCATAAAATAAACTGAAAAAAAAGGAAGAAACTATCAACGCGTCTAAAATTATAAACGATTGACACTAAAAAATAATCTTTGTTCTGGTATTTATTTGTGTACTAGCTTAATCAAAGCCATTTAAATATCATCGGTTTGTCAACTAATTTATATTTCAAAGCAATTCTAGTTTCTCGTTGTTCATAAGATTTTAACACATACTACGTACGTTACCGCTAATGAGTTTCATGTTAGATTTAGTTAAGCCTTGGTTCAAAATTTTCATCATGATTACTATTAATATTGCTGTTGCGAGGCAAAAAATTTTTGCAACAATGGATTGAGAATTTAATCATTTAATGGGGAAATGACATGAAATTTACTGTTTTCCATAATAACTTTTTTTCTAGTGAACAAATATCGTCATATGAGTACATGGTACCTAAGTTACACCATCTTCTATCGATTTAAAAAAAAATCGTCCAAATCGGTTCAGTAGATCAGATGTTATGTGCGAACAAACAAAAAAAAAGTATACGCTCTGAATTGATAACCTCCTCCTTTGTTGAAGTCGGTTAAAAACAAGTAAATTTTCTTCGTGTTTACCCTATATTTTTCTTAAAAGAGGAATAGAATATTTTAACTACTTGGTTAATATCTTAAGTCACGCAAGGTGGCATAGTCAATTTCTAGAATTCGAATTATTTATTTCAGCCTGATAAACCATTTTAATCTTCCGTCAAGACAAACTAAGGCAGGAATTCAAGTGAAACACGGACGATCGCAACTCACCAATGCAATCGCAAATTCCAAAATTTGGATTCAAGTGAAACGAATTCACTTGAATTCGACTTACAGTAGCGGTTGCAATATGCGATCGCCTCGAAGCGACTGCAATGGTGTTTCACTTGAATTCGGCCCTAAGATTTGAAACAGCTTACAATAAAACATTTGATTTTAAACTTAAGTATTTTATTTTTGGCAACGTTTTTACAAGCATTTTGGCGCTTTTGTTTGACGAACCATTTATAAATCGCGCCAAGATACTCATTAAAAAAATGCCTTTTTTCTTGCTTTTTTAATGTAGTTTTTGGACTTTTTAGATTTTTCCCATAGTTAGTGTACGGAAATATACCTTGATGCCAAATTTTAAGATTCTGAGACACTTGGAAGTAGGTAAACATTTTGATGAGTGAGTGTATAATCTAAATAAGAAAATCGCCATATTTTCACTTTTCAAATATTAATAACTTTAAAACTAAAAGAGATATATTCATAAAATTTAGGATTATGGGTGTTCTATGTCACTCTAATAGACTTACAAAATTTAAAGCATGTAGATGAAGTAGTTCTTGAGAAACGGAGGGGTCGAAAGTAGCCCGAAATGGTTCATGTAAAGATACACTAGCAGATGTGCAGCGCGAACTTGGCTGACACACTGCCGTGTGTCTTGATATCTCTTTTTTTTCAGCCGTCAAAATTATGCTCTATGTCACTAGCTTAAAACTTTTATTACATTTATTAAAATTCACTATTCTGCGAAGCACTTTGAACTCTTCAACTTTTTTAATTTCTTTGTACTTTTGCTTGTTATATTTCTTAAAACTTTATATTTAAAACTTTGATTTTTATAACGGCATGTAGACATAAGCTTGAATTCTTTTGCTTGAAAATTTAATCCATGTTCAAATGTGTTCTTGATAATAAACTTGAAGGTAATCGTTAGTAAAACTTTAGTAGAATTCTTTTCGCGAATACATTACTTCATGGACTTCGTACAAAGAAGTGGGAATAAATTACATTAAAACCTTATGGACATATATTTTTAAAATTTTTGAAAGAGAATTTTAGATAAGTTTGAAAACGTTTTCCGGGTAAAAAAAAAAGTAACACATTCACGTTTAGAGATATACTTAAGTCAGCAATTCATACTCCAACAAACTATAGGGGGTGCTGCAGCCACTGTCTAATGACGGCGATGAAAGGTAAAACAAACGCATGCCGTAACGTAGAATTTGCTTCTATACTAGACAACAACTTAAGTTGACACTGAACGTCACAACGGGCGGAGCCAATAAGAGCTCACAAGCATTTTATCTAGCTCGTTTTTCATAGGCTAACGTCACGTTGACGTCACGAAGTTTTTGTCAAGAAACCTTGCAGTGTACTATAAGAAGCTTTTTTTTTTTTTTTTAATGGCAGTAATCTCTGTCCATATGTGTGACTTTTTTCTTTATAACTTTGAAATGAATTTCGTAAGTCTTGTGGATATTGTGGCTCACATAAAAAGCGATTAGAAATCAACAAGTATTACTAAATGTTTTAAAAGTTAATACAAATAACGCAGTATCTCTTTCTTTTTTGAGAGTTTTTCCCCTTCTCTCTTTTATTCAATAAAAATATGCCACTAAAGACAGATAGGTTAGAATTTCTGCAGATGCATCTATAAAAGTAATTACTCAGAGAACTATTTTAAACTATTTTAAAATAATGTACTATATTGATATTTTGTACAATGTTAAAAATAAACTGTTTTGCAAGAAATATTTCGGTGATAAGGTTTAATAGTAATTTAGAATTCCATTTGAAATTTTGCCGTTATTTTTAACCATAGAATTATTACTAAAACTTTATGAAAGTCCAGTTAAGTTGCGCTTTTCTAGTAGAACTGCAGTTTTGTTTATATATACAGGGTGTTTCAGAATTCGACGGCAAAAATTAAGGGGAAATACTACACACCAGGACAAATAATATGACATAAAAAAGTGGGGGTCCAAAATGATTTCCGACGGAGATAGGGGCGGTTAAAGTTTAGGGTCAAAAATTTCAAAAATTTATAAAACACGGAAAAATCGATCGATTCTTTCGCCGTTTTCACTAAAAATATTTTTAATAGATGTTCTTTCTCGAAAAAAATTGATGAAGATTAATTTCAAAAATTGTCGAGAGAGGGTGCTTTAGACTTTGGAGCTAAAAACAACTACTTTTTACCGGTTTTTTTTTTTTTTTTGTATTTTCGTAACAGATTCCGAAAGTTTAAACTCAAGCTTAAATTTTGAGCCCAAAATATTAACTTCTTTCGGGTATTAAGTAGCGAAAAACTCGGACCAAACGTAAAAAATCGTGTTTTTCTGGTCTGAAACTTGCCGTTTCGTGTAAAAAAAAAAAAAAAAAAAAAAAAAAAAATTTTTTTTTTTTTTTTTTGAAAAAAAAATTTGGATTTTTTTTAAAGTTTCGAAAGTGTGCATCTGATTTTATTTTCGCATTATTAGTGTCGCCAGATAATTTTATTATTTTTTTTTCACGAAACGGCAAGTTTCAAACCAGAAAAACACGATTTTTTACGTTTGGTCCGAGTTTTTCGCTACTTAAAACCCGAAATAAGTTGATATTTTGGGCTCAAAATTTAAGTTTGAGTTTAAACTTTTGGAATCTGTTACGAAAATACAAGAGAAACTGGTAAAAAGTAGTTGTTTCTAGCTCCAAAGTCTAAAGCGCCCTCTGTCGACAATTTTTGAAATTAATCTTCATCAATTTTTTTCGAGAAAGAACATCTATTAAGAACATTTTTAGTGAAAACGGCGAAAGAATCGATTGATTTTTTCGTGTTTTATAATTTTTTGACCCTAAACTTTAACCGACCCTATCTCCGTCGGAAATCATTTTGGACCCCCACTTTTTTATGTCATATTATTTGTCCTGGTATGTAGTATCTCCCCTTAAATTTTTGCCGTCGAATTCTGAAACACCCTGTATATATTACAGTATATACGGAATGCAAAAATATTATACGCTGCAAAAAATAAACCGTTGTTTCAACAGTATGATACTGGCAGCAAAGCAGAGGTTCCAGTTTAAAACTGTAAAAGTACAGCAGTAAACTGTAAAACTAGCTATTTTAAAGTTTCTTACTGTAAAACTATCAATTTTACAGTTTATTACCATAAAATTAGCTGTATTATACTGTAAAAACAATGGTATAATACTGGCAGCAGAGGTTCCAGTTTAAAACTGTAAAATGCAAAGTAATAAACTACGAAAGTAGCAATTTTACAGTTTATTACTGTAAAATCAGCTGTATTTTACCGTAAGAACATCTATTTTTGCAGTGCAGCAGTTGGTCTTTATTGTTTCACGATCAGATGAAACAAACCGAATACGTCGAGAACCAATGCACAATGCATGTATCGCATGAAAAAACAAAAATCTGTTCCCCCTTTTAGTTCATCATTCATTTTGCCCAAATAGCTGAAAACAAACGTGTCACTGTCAGATGCTGTGAACGAACATTTACGTTTCTCCGTGAACCGTTCCCCATCCGACAAAAGAAAATAGATGCCGGATTCAATGCCTCGGATTTTGTTTTCGGATTTAAATGGCAAAATGTATTAAGGGAATAATTTTGGAGCGTCAAAATGAAGTAGAGTTTAAATCCAACGTTAAAAATGCACAAATATACAGGTATACTGTATACCTGTATATTTGTGCTACAGTATACCTGTATATTTGTGCATTTTTAACGTTGGATTTAAACTCTACATCTTTCGCACAAAGGTGTTTATTTTCTTTGTCAAAATGAAGTTATAACTACAAAGGAAAATTTCATGCGACTGCTCAGTGTTCAGATTTGTCTCTGAAGTTATAGTATCATTTGCATTAGAAAGATTTTACTCAGTGCCGCATTTAAGGGACGGGTTTTTAGGGTTCAAATCCCTTCTGAAATTTTTCAAACTATCAAAAAAATGCTTTTCATAGTTTTTCACTGAAAAAATTATTATTGCTATTTTGTTTCAGTTTTCTTATTCACTTTGAAACCGCATTTGAAAAATGAAATTATCATTATTGAATAATTGTACAAATTAAATGTTTTTTCTACAGTATTTATTTTTATTGTAGCTATTGCAGATATAAGTTCTTAACAATACACCTTTAATTTCGAACTTTTAATGCCACTAAAAAAACAAAAATTCTTCAAATTTGTAAGTACCAAACTCTAGATTTAACACGTCTTATAAGTGTCGTAAGATAAAAATTTCGAAAATACGCCTTCGAATGCGCGTATAGAAGTAAACTCATCTATCCATTTTTTTTTTCTTCTTTGAAAAGATGAGTCCTTTTTTTTTTTTTTTAACCTTTTTCATGTTAATACCCTTTTAACATCTACTATAACAAAAATCAACAGAGCATAGAACACGAAATCAAATGTTTTTGACTTTATAGAATAGGTTCCAAGAGACAGAGGTGCCCATCCCCCCCAAGCTCAATGGCGCAAATCCCCCCCCCCCCCCCAAAAATTGTTCACAACCCTATTGTGATTTTTATATCCCTCTTTTTTATTCATTTTTAAAATACCATTTATTTATTTTTTAAATATTACTTATTTATTTTTTAAATATTATTTATTTATTTTTTTAAATATTATTTATTTATATTTTTAAATTTTTTAAAGTAAAACTATAATTTTTTTTTATAATTTTAACTTCTTTAAAGTAGTAATTATGCGAATAGAATTGCTTTTTTTCCCTTCCAGACATTCCAAGCACACATACACACACACACACAAAATAATTAAACAAATGATAATAAAGAACTAACTTGAATTAAAAAAAACTAAATTAATGAATAATTTACATTAAAATATCAGTAAATAATGTGATTTAAAAAATAAATTGATAAATAATTTAAATAAATAAATAAATTAGTCTAAAAAAATCCCCCGAATAATTTTGATGGCGCAACTTGCGCCATAATTCCCCCCCCCCCCCTGTGGGCACCCCTGCCAAGAGAAACAGGTTAGGCAAAACCCTCCCCGAAATTAAGGTCCGGTTACGTCCATGATTTTAATTACACGTCTGTCAGGATATAGCAATTATATATAGCATAGCCAACTTAGTACTGTTTCTCATTTTATTAATTTATAGTTAGTGATCCCCCTATATACCCGGGGGGACCTACTTTGTTACCTACAAGGAGACCATGTTAAGGAAAAAAACATTGAGGGGGTGGGGTGAATGAGATTTAACTAGGGGTTCTTCAGATTGCAACCTTTTGAGGTAGGTATCACTGAAGTTTAACTAATGAACTAATCTAATACTTGCTTTAACTAATGAACTAATCAAATACTTGCTTATATAATTAAATAAGTTATGTACAGTGAACTCTCACTTATGCGCCGGCCCAAGGGACCAACAGAAAAGGCGCATAAGTGAGAGAGACGTATAAGTGAACAAGCCTCTATTTAAAGGATAAAACGCAGCATAGGTTCTAATGAGAGAATGAATGAGAATGTTTCTATAGAAAAAGGACATATTACTACAGTTTGTCAATTACTGTAACGTAACTAGAATGATAATGAGAAAGAAAAAATTGTAGCATGCCTAATTACAAACTGTTCCTTTTAAAACGATGCATAATAGATAATCGTCCCTCTCCGAACTCTAGTTCATGCGGAAAAAATGCCTTCCGTGAGCAATAAAGGCGAAAGATTAAAGAGGAAAGTGAAGAAAACTGCTTATTTTTTAAAGAAAATAAATTAAATTTTTTACATTTTATGGAAAATTCGGCGTATAAGTGAAATATTTATCTTTAGAGCGACGCATAAACGAATAATACTGTCATTATTTTGCTATGGAATGTACTGGGACCATTAAAAATCGTCGTATAAGTGAAAAAGGCACATAAATGAGGCGGCGTATAAATGAGAGTTCACTGTATTTTCATATTAGTTAAACATTTATTAACACGTGTGAATTTATACCTATTCTTGGTACTATCATTCCGTAAAAACTTCAACAGTTGCTCATTTCATATCTGTAGCAAGAACCCTCCCATGTCATAGAATGTTGAAAAAGCGAAATTATACATTAAAGAGAAAAGAACTTATCGAAAATAATTTTGATGTTTTGTTTTAAATTAAATTTCTCAAAAGTCACTTTACGTTGTCATACATTTTGATTTCATTTCTTTTGAGCGCAGATTTTATAAAATGTAACCTGTTATTTCATTATTCGGAAATTCATGTAAAATAAGAAATTCCGTCGAGAATTAGGCGAGCCTAATTTCCCCCGCTTTCCAACATCAAAATTCTAGCATCTGATAAACATTCTGCAATAGATTGCAAATGTATATAGAACATAATTTTGTAACATATGTATATATATGTGTAAATTATTGTAAATATGTAAATAGCTTTGTATATATTCCTTATGTATTAATCGTTATCGAAGTTAGAAGTTCCCAACAGAGGTTTGGCAACACCCCGAGATGAGATGGCCGAGATGGAGCCGGCAAGTGGAATGTGGCATTGAGAGCACGTGTATCAATATAACATGAATAAACTTAATAATTAACATAATTGTGTATTAATGTATGCCATCGAACATAACAAATTTAGCATTTAATTCTGATTTCTAAAAATGAAACATTTTATTCGAAAGTTATTAGGGGTAGGGCGTAATTTTTTGAACTGTTCAAAATTGAACGTTATTGTTGAAATTGAAAAGTCAAATAAGGTAATGAGGTATCTTGGTCGAGATCTTTTGAAAAAAAAAAGTTTGTTCCAATTGGAATGTTCACACAAAATTTATTAGGAAGTAAGAAATGTTTTGAACTGTTCATAATTGAGCAAAAAACTTCAAAATCAAAAAAGTCTAATGCGGGAATGAAGTGTAGTCGCCGAAATAATTCAAACGAAAAAAAAAGTGCGTTTAAATCCCCCCGGACACTCAAAAGTAAATGGGGAGAAGTACTGAAAGACATACATTTTCTACACCACAAAGCCAAACTTTCTAATTTTAGTTTTTCGATACTGATTTAGTCATTGTATTCATTTATATTTTTGTCGGGTGAGAGGGCTGTGTGGGGGGAGAGGTCATGTTATTTTTACGATGTATTAGGCCGCTTTTATTGTTTTCTTTTCTTTTTTTTTTTTGTCTTTATTTTACTTTTACGGGTAAGTAGGCTAAAAATTAATCACCCAACCAGATTTCTTTTGAAACTCTTCCCAGAATGGGATACGCGCAAATTAATACTATAGGAAGTGATACACGGGACAAAATGTTTGGTAAGCTCTTATTTGTAGAAGTGTCAGGAAGTAAATATGGTGGGCAACAGTCGGGATCAGCTCAAAACACACTTCAACTTAAAAAAATGTACAAGTAAACTGGGATTTCATTAACTTTTCCAACAACGATGCAGCTCCTTTTTAAGTAAAATTGACAGTAGTATTAACGAATAAGCTACCGCTACTAAAAAAACTTATGAAAATCCAGTTAAGCTTTTTTAGTAGAACTGCAGCTTTTTCTTTGTAATCTTATTTATTTATTTATTTTTTTTTTTTTTTTTTTTGTGAATATTTTTTTTTGTTAAAACTATGTTTAGTGGATAATTTCCGAGTAGTACTTTCAACCGAAATATACCACAACTCGTGGTTTAACCAGGATGGGGCCCTGAAGAGCGCTCTGTTTTTTTGATCAAGACCAAGGGCCAAGAAAATCCGTGTTGCTGTTTCTCCAGAGGTATCGATCCACTTCAATCACATTGTGACCACGACCCTTAATTGACGTCGCCTTGCCACCATTAGTGACGACGGTGGATCTTTGATCGGCTAGGATCGTACCCGTGACCCTCCGGTAACGGGTCCGACGCCTTACCGATACCAGGCCAACATAGATGTTAAGATGATTTGGTGTTCCCTCTTTTTTCTTCGTAACAAATTGTCTCACTTCACCTCCCCCTTCCCCCTCCTTTGAAACATGTCACGCAATTTTCATAAACATACCCTTAAATAAAAGCGGGACGTTAAAACTTTTGGTTACCCCCTCCCTCCCCCTTTTCACAAACTGTCACAACTTCGCGAGTCTCCCCCTGTTACGTCATGATTCTAGTTCAGCCTTGGATTCCAGCGCCAATGATTACGAGCGTGTCTGCGAGCTCGCGCAGAACAGCTTAACTCGTCCGAACTTGAAGCGCTGTTATTTTACTTTAGTTTTCGTTTAGTTTTCGTGAAAAATGGTTGCATTCTAGTAGAGCTCCCGCATAGGAGCATTATTTGCTTGCATTTGGGTTTCGGCCCTATTATGGAATAGCTATATTGTTAGCATCATAGAAAATTATTATTACAGTTATTATGTAAATTTGTATATAGTGTATAAAGCATGTTCATAGCAAAATTAGTCTTATTAATAGCATCAATTACAGTCCACTCAAACATCGCCGAAACATCCCCCCCCTCTACTTCCATCATTTCTAAACAGTTCCCTTTACAAAAATTCAGAAGAATGAACTACAGTGCAATAGAATGTTTTTTTTTTTTTTTTTTGGCTATTATAAGTGCTGAAGGGAATGATGGTACTTGAAAGTCTCTACATTTCCCCATGTAATAAGATGAAATTCCTTAAGAAATGTATATTATTAATATTATTTTACTTTTACTCAATATAAAATAGATATTCACATCATTTTGTTAAACGTCTTCGTAGAGTCATATTAAGAATCAATAATTTGCCCCAAGTCATCTTACTTCAATCGATCTTTGCTATTAATACCTACAAATATAGTATACTGTTGTTTCTATCAATGCAGAAATAACAAGTCAAATTACTTCCGTTCATTTGTCTTTTTATCAATACTTCTTAAGAATGATGTATTTGAAGAGTTACAGCTGTACAATTGTTAAATTGAGAGAAAGACTTCTGATAAATTCCAAAGACAATAATATCACGGTATTTCTTACAACAAATACAATGTCATTATTGTAGATTTCTGATAGTTACGATTGCATGCTTCACAAAGCATTTTTTCTAGAAACTATTTCATGAAGCCGTTTTTATTTGTTTCGGAGAAAAGGTCTTTTACCCAAAAACTAAGAGTTTTAAAACATATTTTTATTCTCAATTTTTGTGTTTCTGTAAAACACAGTTGAATTAATTTATAATACCTAAATCTCATTTTATTCTTCCACTGCGGTAAGATTATCCCTACTAATTTAGAATCAAATATAAGACATTTAGATTTTTTACTATTTAATATTGAGACCTATATATTTTTGGTAAAACTAACCCTAGCAGCATCATCTCATCGGCCGATGATCGGCCATTCATCGAAACCCGATGAAATTCTCATCGGCCGATGATCCAATATGTCTCATCGGCCGAGCAGAATCCGAGCAGCAAAATCCGATGAGAATACGATGAGATTTGGAGCAATTTACGAGCAGAACAGTCCCGTGCCGAGGAATTTCATCGGAAAACTTGATCGGAAGGATATTGTTTTCCGATGGAATATAACTCATCTTATTTTCATCGGGAAAGTTGATCGGAAGGATATCGATTTCCGATGAAAAATAGCTCATCGAAAGCCGTGCTCGGCTACTGATCGGAACGATATCATCGTGCGTTACAGGATCAGTTTACGAGGAGTTTGTTGATCGGCCGAGCAAAATCCGATGAGTTGATGCTACTTGGGAAGAATTTATGTAATGTTTGCAACATGTATAAAGTGTTATTACCTTGCACGTACCTTTTCCATTCGCAAAATATCTAGATAGATTAATCATTTCTAGAGATGAACATTTGCAATTACAGTCCTTTTGGATAGCTTTGAGCCACAGCTTTGCAATTTTAAATTATCCCAATAATAATTCGATAGTTCTAAAGTATATTTTGGTATAAAACGAAAGAAACCGAACTGAACTTATGTACCAAATCTGATACTGAACCAAAATAAAAAGTATTAAAACATTTATAGTGCGTTACTCTCCCTTTTCAGTTTTATCCAGCCATTTATTATTACTTTGAGCACGTCAGAAATAGGATGCAAAATAATTTATTTTTATAAAACTGTGAAAATTAAATGCAGTAAAACATAATTTCTAAACGTGAAAAAAGCTTTTCCTTTGTACTTCACAGCATCACAAGATTTTCATCATTTAGGTTACCGTAAAGTCGGGTTACTTGGACCCACAAGGAGGTTACTTGAGCCCACAGTAAAATGATAAAATCTGGGTTTGGTACTAGCATTAGAGACTGCAGAGTGCTTCTACCTAGAGGAGAAACGAGGAACTACGTGCAAGTCTTCAACTAATAAGTATCAAACCTAGATTTATCATTTTACTGTAATGGGCTCAAGTAACCCCTTAGGGTGCAAGTAACCCGACTTTACGGTATAGCATAGAATAGTAAAATTTAAGAAGGGCACTTTTAAAAGCTTCAAAAATGGCAAATAGAATCATGAATCGTTTCATTATTTTTTATTATTTACAAGATAAAACCATTAAAAAATACCAACATTATATTTAAAAATTTGATCAATGGTCTTCAAAAAGCTTCCATTAATGATACCAACTATATTATCAACCTTAATTATTCTATAACATTTTTTTGAATAAAATATTTCTTCTATTTAAGTAACATTTAACTTGTGTCCTCCAGCGGAAACACCATAATTAATTACTGACTGGAGCAAAGAAAAAGGTAAAATATACAAAACATCAACGATCAACAGGAAGGAAACTTGATACATATGTAAATAAACCTATATTACAAGAAATTGATTTTGGCCAGATTTAATGTTAATTCATTAACCTTAATCGTATAACTTTGATGTACCCCCCCCCCCCCAAAAAAAAAAATACGCGCAAAATCTGTCACTCCCTACGGACTTTTTAGGGTTGCTGTTTCTTATTTTGGTGTTGCCAACTTAGCTTTTTTCAGCTTTTATGTTTTTGCTGTTGCCAAATTTAGTATTTTCTTGTATTTTGTAGCATTTTTTGAGTTTACCATTTTGAAAAAGTTTTGTGGCAACAGCAAAAACAGGTATTTTGCTTGGTGAGAAAAAAAAAGTCTCCGAATTTCCGATTTGAGGGGTGTATCAAAGTAGTTCCACCTTAATTTTCTGTATAACTGACATTCGATAACATAAATTTATTTTAATATTCAGAATTATTTTTAAAATTTCCTTAGAAAATGTATGTTTCACAAAAATTACATTTATCCGGCCCAACAACTTTCCAGGAAAAAAATATGTATGAAAGTAAGAAAGAAACAACATCAGATATTTTCTTTTTGGCTCAGGAAGTACCATTATAGGTAACGTATTTTGTTTTCCAATTTTTAGATCTATCCATCACCAAAACATCTAGAAATAGAAAGGAAAAAAACCTTTTTTGCTAGCCGTCGAAGTCATGTGTGGAAAATGGATCAGTTAGCGTGTATCGCATGTCTTGCAGATACTGAAGAAAAAATCCAGACAGCCCTTTAGCTGTTTGCAGAAAAACATTATTTGTGTTGCATGCTGAAAATAATACATCATAATGATAGATTGCAGATTTTCAGGAAAATGATTTGTTGTTTTAAAATACAAAGAAATGTCTTGTTTTTAGTCAATATGAAAAGGTAAAATTATTAATAAAATTGAAAGCTTTATAAATTATTAGTTCCGTGATTTCTTGGAAAGATATCAAAATAAAATTTCGAAACAACCTATCGCTAGTCGGTGAAAATAGTTACGAAACTCAGATATTGCTCGGTTCCTGGTCAAATGAACAATTAAATTAATGCTTCTAATCATCGCTGTCCATGACTTTAAATCAACTGTTCCCAAAGGATTCCACAAGGACCCCCAGTGGTTCACCGCTGTCTGTAAGGGGTCCATGCAAATGAAACTAAGAGTTGATGTTGGCTCATTCCACGTCAAATCGCCTAATTTAAATAGTCGGCCGTGCCGTCATGTCTCGGATTTTGTTCAATATTTTTTTACGGATAGATACCTATGAGATAAACTCAAATTAATTTTTAAAGATTTTTTGAATAAAAATTTAGGGTTGTAGAATTTTTTGAAATTTTGATTTTTTTAGAATTTTTGCTTTTTAGCCTACTTTCCCGTTAAAAATAAAAGAGACGAAAAAAGCATTAAAATTGGCTTAATGCATCTAAAAAATGTCGCCAAGTCCAAAAAATATCGCCAAGTTCAAAAAATATCGCCCAGTCCAAAAAATATCGCCAAGTAAAAAAAAGTCAAAAAGAAACAAAAAAATGAAATAAATATCGAAAAATTAAAAATTTGAAAGTAGGGTATTGAGATGGGGAATTTGTGTGTCGGTCGGTCTGTCGGTCTGTCGGTCTGTCTGTCCCCCCCCTAATAACTTTTGAACGAACATTCCGATTTGGACAAATTTTTTTTTGTTGGAAAGATCTCGGCGAGTACAGCTCATTCCCGTATTTGATTTTTCGATTTGAACAATTTTTGGTTCAACTTTGAGCCGTTCAAACAACCGGTCCCGCGATACTAACTTTTGAATGAACAGTCCGATTTGAACAAACTTTTTTTTGTTCGAAAGGTCTTTTCAAGGATACTTCATTCCCGTATCTACATTTTCGATTTGAACAATTTTTCGTTCAACATTGAACCGTTCAAGCAACCTTTCCCCACCTAATAACTTTTAAGTGAACCGCCAAAAAATATCGCCAAGCCCAAAAAATATCGCCAAGCCCAAAAAATATCGCCAAGTCCAAAAAATATCGCCAAGCCCAAAAAATATCGCCAAGCCCAAAAAATATCGCCAAGCCCAAAAAATATCGCCAAGCCCAAAAAATATCGCCAAGCCCAAAAAATATCGCCAAGCCCAAAAAATATCGCCAAGCCCAAAAAATATCGCCAAGCCCAAAAAATATCGCCAAGTCCAAAAAATATCGCCAAGCCCAAAAAATATCGTCAAGTTAAAAAAAAGCCAAAAAGAAATAAAAAGGTAAAATGAATATCGAAAAAATAAAAATTTGAAAGTAGGGTATTGAGATGGAGAATTTGTGTGTCGGTCTGTCGGTCTGTCTGTCCCCCCCTAATAATTTTTGATTGAACATTCCGATTTGGACAAACTTTTTTTTTTGTTGGAAAGATCTCGGCGAGTACAGCTCATTCCCATATTTGATTTTTCGATTTGAACAATTTTTGGTTCAACTTTGAACCGTTCAAACAACCTGCCTCGCGATACTAACTTTTTAATGAACAGTCCGATTTGAACAAACTTTTTTTTGTTCGAAAGATCTTATCAAGGATACTTCATTCCCGTATTTACATTTCCGATTTGAACAATTTTTCGTTCAACATTGAACAGTTCAAGCAACCTTTCCCCACCTAATAACTTTTAAGTCAACCGTCCGAATTGAATAAACTTTTTTTTGTTCGAAAGATCTTATCAAGAATACTTCATTCCCGTTTTTAAATTTCCGATTTGAACAATTTTTCGTTCAACATTGAACCGTTCAAACAAGCTCTCACACCTAATAACTTTTGAATGAACAGTCCGATTTAAACAAACTTTTTTTTGTTCAAAAGATCTCGGCAAGGATGCTTCATTACCGTATTTAAATTTTCAATTTGAACATTTTTTTCGTTCAACATTGAACCGTTCAAACAACCTTTCCCCACCTAATAACTTTTTCGTGAACCGTCCGAATTGAATAAACTTTTTTTTGTTCGAAAGATTTTGGAGAGGTTCATTCCTATATTTCACTTTTCAATTTGAACCATTTTTCGTTCAATGATGAACCGTTCAGAAAAAATGTTAACATGAGCGCCTACGGAGAAATTTAAATTGAATGTTGATTCTGAACTTCAAGGCGGATTTCCTTCAAACTAACTTTGCAAGAAAATGGTTTTGTTAAATAATGTATTGTAAAGTACTTTTCTGAATAATCTTCTGTGAGGACTCTGATTCCTTTTCCGACAACGCAAACATGGCGGAAATGCAGGCTCAGAAAAAAGGACTGACTTGTCAGACGATTTTTTGTTTATTTATTTATTTGTTTTGTTTAATTTATAACTATTGTTTTTTTTTTTGGCAGACGATTTTTTTTTGTTAATAAAAATTTTTCATTCACGAGAGCATTTTATTCTTTATTTATATTTATTAACTGGCAACGGATTAAAAATGAAATTCGAGACATTTTATAACGATTTTTTTTATTTCTTTGATTAAATGTGTTTTGATGTTCTTTGTTCTTTTATTTATTTTTTTTTCTTTTGAAAACGGTTGTGGAATTTTTCTACGGAAGAACTATGACAGTTACGTTCTTTAAATGGTGCGACAAAACTTTATTTACTCGTTTATTTACTTTTTACGTGTCTATTTCATCTGATGCGAGGGGTATATTTTGCTTTTAGAAATCAGCTTTAAGTGCTATAAAGGTATGTTTGACATAATTTTCAGTTTCAGATAATTAATAGAATATTGATCAGATGCTAGAATGCCGATATCGATGTACGGGAAAGTAGGCTCGTTTAGTTCTTGACAGAACTTCTTGTTTATTTTTGGTATGCATTTTGAAAAAGCTCTATAACTTCCTCATTTTTCATTCAGTTAAGCCAGTTTACGTTATCATTTTAAAGCTAATTATTTTCTCCTTCAATATTAGTGACAAAAATGAGATTGTGAAAAACAGAATTTTGCCAATGGTCGTCTGAAGTCAGATTTTGTGTTTTTTCGATTGGTATGTTCAATAGGTCATATCTCCAGAGTACCAACTAAGAACTGCCCAATTTTTTTTTCAGTAATGACAACATCATATACTTTTTATGTATAAAAAATTAGGAGGGTGTTTTTCGTTGTTTTGGAATAAAAAATTCAAGTGTGTTTTTTCAGTTGGTATGATCAATAGGTCATATCTCCGGACTACCAACTAAGAACTGCACGCCACTTTTTTTCTGTTATGACAACATCATACCCTTTTTATGTATAAAAAATTGGGAGGGTGCTTTTTGTAGTTTTGGAATAAAAAAATCAAACGTGTTTTTTCAGTTGGTATGATCAATAGGTCATATCTCCGGATTACCAGTTAACAACTGCGCCATTTTTTTTTACATAATGAAAACATCATGATGTTTTTATGATCAAGAAATTAGAACGAAGTTTTTTTGTTATTTTGAAATAAAAATATAACATGTTTTTTTCAAAAAACTTTACTTTAAAATCAACTTTTGAAACTTAAATTTGAGATTCACTCAGCATCACACGTCACAAGCAGATGAAAATGTATCCTATTTATTACATTCAAATGATGGTAGTTTTATATTGTTCTATTGCTTGCATGCTTTGGTAGTGAAAAGTCGCTGCAGAATTATTTTACTCTTCAGTAATTATTTGCTAGCCACTCCATCAACCGATAGGAATTACGATAAAGTAAACTGAAATGTCTTTAAATATACTTTCATTCATAGTTTGACAAAGAAAGACTCGCGAGCTCTTGGTGGTTGGAAAAATTTTATATTTGGTTTCCATTATTCTGAAATCTACGTAACATTTTATAATTTGTTATCAAATGAAAGCATAAAAATTTCATGAATAACAATCTTTATTTCTACGATGTTCCGACAGTGGCAACAAAAGGTTTTTCAAACACAGAAACCTTCTTCACTAATATACCCTTCGTGTCTAATGGCTTGAAGAAGTAATTCTCTCTACTGCCTACTATTATTAAGGCTCTTTCATATCTTTGCTTTAAAAAATCTTCATTTGCAACCACTTCCACTGCTGTAACGAAAAATATCTGTATCCCCTTTATGTTTTATACTCACCTTTGTTTTTTTTTTTCTTTCCTAAACTGAAAGAACTAAAAACACACCGCTTTGACGATTTTCAAAATCTGGCCAAGTTTGCTGTAACTGTTTTGTTTCACCTAGGATAATTTTGCTCCCCTTCCTACTTTTTGAAAATACATTAAGTATTATTATGTCACTATTTTTTGTCACGGAGAAATAGTCATCAAATGCTGAGATACTGCTGAGATACTATTGCTGACCATAAAATAGCGCTAAAAGTTTTTGTCCTAAATGATTTCGAAATGAATGGGAACATTTCATAATTATTTGTGCAAAAACGCAAACTAATGGTAATTTTAGTCTTGTTCAAGGGGTTCATTGATTTAGTATGCGAATTACTTTACGTTTTGACAAAATTTTAAAAAGGTTTTTAATTAATACATACGGAATCAGCCAACAAAGGAAAAAAATGAACTTTTCAAATGTGGGAGTATTATATCGATGATTAAGATTTTGCCGCAGTCGATAAATATCAGACAATAATCGTTTTATTTTGGTTACGTCGTGCAAGTTTTAAATTGAAACCTCGGCTGCCAGCATTATAATGTTAAAACAACAGTTAACTTTTTGCAGTGTACCTGACGGTTTTTGTAGTCGAAAATAATAGCCTATAGTTTAAGTTATCGTTTTAGAAAATAAAATTGTTATGAAAAGATTTATTGATAATATCGTTTATATGCTACACTAGGTGGCCAAAAGTATCCGGACACTTTCAAAAATTTACATTTTTAGATATAACTCGAGAAATAAGTGATCAATTGTTCTTTAACTTTAGTCATACAAAATATATTCTTCACCGAACATTTCCAAGTTGAAATTAAATTACCCTTGCATTTGGGGGACGATAAGAAGGGGGGTCGAAAGAAAAAACGCTTTTTGACCATAAATCTTTGAAAATAGCTCGGAATAAGCTATGCATTTCAGTAATTAATTAGCATACTATGTATAATTACTGTACAAATTCAAATGAACGTACCACTCTTACTTCCGAAGATATGAAACATTTTTTAAAAAACGGCAATTTTATTTGAAGGGTTTTTGCTCATAACACGCAGAGTTTTTGATCAAACCTTATCAAAACTTCAGGAAAGATGAAAAATACAAGAGAAAGAACATACTAAAACGGTTTTTAAAAATATTAAAAATCCGATGAGATATGAACGTTAAAAGGAAATAATTTTGCACGGCGCATGCGCGAAAGACAGAAATTTATAACTACAAAAATATTGTAGCCTGGTGTATACTGCATCTTATAAAAAAAGTTCCAGTTGAATATCGTAAAAATTGAAAAAGATATCAGCGATCTAGTGAGCTGTAATTCATTCATTTGCAGTCAATTCATAAATGGAGAGGGGTTGTTCACAAATAGTGTGGGGACAATCGAGCATATTTTTCAATGTTAAATTGTATACTGTTTAAAAATTTATATTTGGCATAGAAGTCACATTTCGCCCATTCGGCCAAAAAGACCTTATAAGTAGGTGGCCAAAAGTATCCGGAGACCCCCTGAAACGTTGATTTTGAACGATGACGAAATAACCTTTATTTTAAAAATAGCTCTTTGTGGACAGACCCTCACTATGTATGTATTGTCTGCGAATGAATGAAATACAGCTCACTAGACCGCTGATATCTTTTTCAATTTTCATGATATTCAACTGGAACTTTTTTTATAAGATGCAGTATATACCAGGCTACAATATTTTTGTAGTTATAAATTTCTGTCGTTCGCGCATGCGCCGTGAAATTTTTTTTCCTTTTAACGTTCATATCTCATCGGATTTTTAATATTTTTAAAAACCGTTTTAGTATGTTCTTTCTCTTGTATTTTGTCATCTTTCCTGAAGTTTTGATAAGATTTGATCAAAAACTCTGCGTGTTATGAGCAAAAATTCTTCAAATAAAATTGCCATTTTTTAAAAAATGTTTCATATCTTCGGAAGTAAGAGTGGTGCGTTCATTTGAATTTGTATAGTAATTATACATAGTATGCTAATTAATTACTGAAATGCATAGCTTATTCCGAGCTATTTTCAAAGAGTTATGGTCAAAAAGCGGTTATTCTTTTGACCCCCCTTCTTATCGTCCCCCAAATGCAAGGGTAATTTAATTTCAACTTGGAAATGTTCGGTGAAGCCTATATTTTGTATGACTAAAGTTAAAGAACAATTGATCACTTATTTCTCCAGCTATATGTAAAAATGTGAATTTTTGAAAGTGTCCGGATACTTTTGGCCACCTAGTGTACCATGCACCAGTAACGTAAAATAAGTGCAAGTGTTGTGGCAAGAAAGATGATTAAAGCCAGATTATAAATGAATAGTGGCCGCCTTCGGTGGCCGCTTTGACACCGAAAAAGCAATATTAGAGTGAGGACAAAAAGTCCTAATAATTCCCCTAAGGAGACACAATTCCTAAAAAACGTCAACGGCTCCTTTAAAATTACCCAGCACATTAGGGAAACCCGTACATAAAAATTTTAATCAGGACAATAGTACTCGAAACTGTACATTAGAGAAAGAAAAACATTCCCTAAAATTTTATATGAGAACAGTTACATAAATTTCTAAAACGACCCTAAAAACTCGTTTTACGAGAACATCTTCCGCACTCCACAAAAGTGAAAAAAAAAATCTTTAAAATCCCTTTCAGAGTGAGACCATCAGTCTTTTAAACAAAATTCGCGGCAATTAGAAATATCTTTCGAATAATGTAACCCCAATTTATTTTAAAGGTGTCTATCAAGGTGCTGAAAATAGTAGTAACGAAAACGATTTTTTAAACTACTACTCCAAAACTTTGCTCCACAACACGAACTCGTGATCAGCAAAGATGGTGAATGAGGAAGTTCGCTTTTTTTTTTGGGGTGGGGGTTGCTCTAGTTCGTGTGGCTATAGCTAAAAATTTTTCATGCAAAAATTAGCAAATTTTTTTTGTCAAAGATAGTGGTTTATACGCAAAATCTGCAAGTGATTTTCCAATATATAAAATAGTGCGTTCAAGGAAATATACAAAAGTCGGTTCGTTAACCCATTAATTCCTAGCGTCCTTTTTTTGGGACGGTCAAATAAAGGGTCTGAATTTCCCCCAAATGAACATTTCAACCAAATAATAGTGTTCAATTAGTACCTTGGTATTGTTTCAATTCGTTATTAACTGATTGCAGCACATAACCATTGTAAAGTGTATTCTGTAGCAGATTTAATATGATCATCATCAAAAATGACATCGTTCCCAATCTCAAGAAAAAAAGCTAAGTTTTAAAAGTTATTCCCAGATTTCCAGTTTATGTTAATGGCTGAATTTATTTATTTCTGTAAAATGTCGTTTTAAATAATATATCGTAGGCAGAAAAAAAAATTAGTAAAAAAAGTATGGACCCTTTGGGATCTATCGTAACTTTTAAGGGACGATTTTTCTCTCCTTAATAAAAAAATATTTTTTTATTACTTTCCCTGTCCATTACACACTGTTTGTAACCAATGCACAAAATATATTTGGGAAAAAAATGTCAGGGGGGGGGTTAATGGGTTTAGCTTATGAACACATAATGTCTTTCTTTCATTTTGATTTATTTTTCTGAAATCATTTTCATATAAATATGCATCATTTTAAATCGCTTAACTGGTAACAAATAATAGTTTCACATATTTTATTTAGCCACAAAAGTCTGTATTTAACATGATACTTTAATAGAAA
>JAXGGA010003146.1:0-107859 GCA_038373865.1 Uloborus plumipes
CAACGCTCACAGACAATACTTCTTTTCCAAGAAAATAAGTGTGGCAGCCTTATGGTCTTGAAAACATATCTTAATATATAAACAGGACACGATTTCCCCATATGTGTAAAAATTCACCTACAATTGAAGAAAAAAAATGCAGAGTTCATTTCCCTTGAGATTCGATGCAAGTTATGCCGTGTTCACTGGTGGCAATAGTGACATGTCTCAAAAATTTGAAATACAAATAAATTATTGAATTGAAATCTTATTAAAATTTAACGCTCTTTCTTACCACTGTATGGCACAAAGTTAAGTTTCATAATTGATGCAGGACAGTCTATAAATGGTGTAGTAATCAATCAAGGCACATTATTAAAATTTCTTAATTTAGAAGAAAAATTTTCGAACTTTAATTGTGCACTATGATTTTGGACTGCAAAAGCCAACCAATAATCATAACGTCATACATGTTTTACGTGTATAGCAGTCCCTACTAAAATTCCTAGTGTCTTACTACATACACATTTAAATCTGTCTGGATTGTAATTACCCCTCATTATTAGGGGAAATATTCTGGGTGCGCTATGATTACTGTCATGAGATAAGTAAGCCCTCTAAAACTGGAGAAGTTGAAGAGGCCACTGACTCCGAAACGAACAGTTGAAAGATTCAGTCTTCCTTACATCATTACCATAACGTCGCGCTCAAAAAAAAAAAAAAAAAGTTCATTCGAGCCGAGCAAAGAAAAAGATCTAGCCAAAAACTTATAAAGTAAAATTTTTTTCTTTACTTGGATTTACTTATTTGGCACACAACCACGTTGTTTCAGTAAGGTTTTTAATTAAGAGAATTACGTAATTGTATAGATTCATACTCGTAAAAAGATATGTGAAAACAAATTATCTTAACCTCTACGAGTGGTGTAATAAAAACCCCTCTAGACGAAACAGTATTTTCCATAACTTGAGGAAAAAATTTCTGGAGAAAAGATAAATATTTCTTGCAGTAGTTAGGCATTCAAAAAATGTTGCCTACTTAAGTATCAACATTATACTATGTGAATGTACGTACTTATCGCTCAATGGTTGAAAACACTTTGACCAAGAACTGTGCCCTGGAGTGCTAAAGATTTTTTTTTTTTTTAATGAGGGAAGGAGTCATAAAAATCCATTCAATGTACCAGGCTTTATAGAGACCACCAAAAATTAAAAAAACAGCTTATCCAGGGAAAAATTGGCTCTAGAAAAGATCTTTCTCTGAGGTTACATGAAAATTCCGTGCAACATGGCTTCTGATAGAAAACTGTTCTGAAAGAGCTTGTCGCCGAGGTATTTCTTTTATTAGCCTGACGTCCGGGATTTGTCGGACCCTGTTTACATTTAAAAATGAGCTTAATTTGGCTTTCTTGTATCAAATTCATCCAAATTGGTAGCTTACAGGTTGTAATTTTTTTGATACTGACCAGGAAAGTACTCGACTTAAGTAATAATGAAAAAAGTTAAAAATGGTACCATTCGAAAGAGCAAGCTGAAACATGTTTTTGACCCAAAGATCAAGTGCCCTCGTCCCCTCGTTTTCGAGCTAAGGGGTCTTAAAGTCGGCCGAAAAGTAGCCAAATTTGAAGACTTGGCAAGAAATTGAAGCTACCTCCCGATTCTCCCTACCGCTGCTTGCTTGGCATCGCATCGTTTCCATATTTGGTCATTTGCAAAGAAAGTAAAAGATGTTATGATAACAATACATTTTAAAATTTTAGTTATTTTAAGTTTTTTTACTGAACTAAGGTATATGTGTTAATTATTATACATTAAAATATATTGCACGTGTTTCTTAATGAATAATTCAAAATAGTTAAATAAATAAGTATGAAGAGCAGCTAATATGAGCTCATGTACAAAAAATGAAATAAATAGTCTTTGAGGTGGAAATTAAATTGTCATGGATTATGATATCAGTTCTTATTTAAAAAAAAAATCGATACAAGAAGTTTCACTATCTGCTCACTCTTAGCAAAAATATTTTTTTTTTAAATTGAAATCGAGAAAAAATAAATGGAACTTTTAAAAAGAAAACGAATAGTAAATGTCAATAGCTGCAAAATTATATCCATGTCGGAAATTACATCAAGGGTAGAGGGAAATAGTTATTTTCATTCTTAAAATATACTAATAGAGTCGACATTCATTGTAAAAACCCCTGCTGTTCAAACAGAATTGGTCACTGTAGCGAAAAGTCTCTGTAACGTAAATGTAAAACATATTGCATGTTAATTTCGTACTGTTTAACAACATTAGTATAACTTTTACTAGTTCTGCTTTATGTTCAACGGGTAGGAAAAAAGTAACAAAATTGTAAATCAATACAAGTTTTAGCTTACTTTTCTGAAAAAGTAGAAATTGGTGAAAAAATAATG
Source organism: Uloborus plumipes (assembly GCA_038373865.1). Taxonomy (NCBI): domain Eukaryota; kingdom Metazoa; phylum Arthropoda; class Arachnida; order Araneae; family Uloboridae; genus Uloborus; species Uloborus plumipes. The sequence goes on from JAXGGA010003146.1 coordinate 2,396, forward strand.
AAAGAAGGAGTGATGCATTGAAAAAAAACCGTTCAAAACAATTGAGTCGAAAAAGCACAACTTAATAAAAATAACTACAGGGTGCGCCAGAGAAACTTACTTTTTTGAAATGTCAATAAAAACAAAACTACTTAAGTTATTGTTTTAATTCTTGTTTTATTTGAGAATACAATATCCCATTTTTTTTTTCATTTAGTCTTGAAAATGACATCGGTTAAATGATGACCCCTATTGAGCATACACTGATTAAGACGATTTTTAAAATTTGTAAGCACTCTTTGCAGCATATCAATTGGTATGTTGGCAATTTCGTCGCGAATGTTATTCTTGAGGTGAGCTATTATGCGTGGTCGATCAACATAAACCAGGGATTTCAAATAACCCCATAAAAAAAAATCGCACGGGGCCAAATCTGGGGAGCGTGCTGGCCATGGGAGATCGCCACTGAGAGAGATGAGGTGGTCGGGGAAATGTTGTCGCAACAAATGCATTGAATCTCGTGCTGTGTGTGCTGTGGCTCCATCATGCTGAAACCACACGTCCCTAATGTTCATTTCTTCGAAGCTGGGAAGTTGCGTACCAGTAACTGAGCGACCGTTCGAAAAGTAGCTTTCGACGGCAAAGGCGCGCTGTTCTTTTGACCATAGCATGATGGCGACCGATTAAAGGAAAAACAAAACTTGGAGATTTCCCGCTCCACATGCGCCTACTCTCGGCCTTCTACGCAGCCAACTCACCGCGCAGGGATTTTTTCAAAAAAGTAAGTTTCTCTGGCGCACCCTGTAAATACACAGAGAAATTTAAAATAGGAAAGTTGGGTTTTGAGTTGTGGAAACTGTGTACTTGTCAGTCTATCTATTGGTCAGTTCTGCCCCCCCCCCCCCTCCCGCAATAGCTTTTGAGTGCATAGTCTGATTCGACTTTTTTTTTTTGATCGGAACATCTCAGCGAGGACAGCACACTCCCAAGTTCGACTTTTTGATTTCAATAATATTTCATTCGATATATTTTTCCCTATACTCTCTCATAACTTTTGAGGGAATAAGTCCGATTCAATCAAACATTTTTTTTTCGAAATATCACAGAGAAAACACCTCATTCCTATTTGATTTTTTTATTTGAACAAATTTTCAGTAAATTTGGACCAGTTCAAAAAAAAAAAACTCCCCCCTCCCCCCCGAGAAAAAATTTATATCTGCATTTTTACAATTAAAAAACCTAATATATCACCCCCCCCCCATTCATACTACAGAATAGCACGTACACTTAAAAAAAAAAAAAAAAAACAGGACGCTCCATTGTCGCCTCCTGGGGCCCTTAAACAAGGGACGTGCTTTCATCGCAAATAAAATAAAATTTAATTTTAATACTGTTTAAACTTTTTTTTCTCTTTAAAAAGCTCTCTACTTTTCACGACACAGGCTTTATAGTAGCTTTAGCTTAACAGCCGTCTTTCACAAGCTTTGCAGATGACCAAAAATGGGGATCAAGTTTCTCGTTAGACGCTAATAGCGAATTCGCGCCGCAGCTTCCCGATTTAATTATAATCTCTAAAATTGGCGATTTTTCAAAAAAATTCAGCTGACTTTAGGACCTTATATTTCGATAACGGGGGCGCGAGGGCAAAAATGCATGCGTCCAGAAACATGTTTTACAATGCTCTTTCGATTGGTACTCATTAAAAAAAAATTCATTATTCCATGATCGCGTACTTTCCTGGTAAGCATTATCGCGACCAGATTTTTCAACTGTACGGTTGGGGCAGGGTTGTATACAATTGGTAGCTTTATAGGGTTCAAACACCTCTGATTTTTTCCAAAACGATACAAAAAAAAAAAAAAAAAAACTTAACTATTGTTTCGGAAATCTGTAAACTAATTGTACAAACTCAGAGCCATCGCAGCAGTGTTAATTATTTATTTTATAATTTTTATGAACATCATTTCTTACCGAAACTCGGAACAAAAATCAATAGACTATACGACTGAAATAAAATATCTTGATAATGCAGATTTCGCGAGAAATGTGTTTGGTAAAATCCTCCCCCAAACAAAGGTCTAGTTACACTGTAAAAAATAAATGTTGTTATTGCAGTATAATACAGCTAATTTTACAGTAATAAATTAAAATTTGTTAATTTTATTGCACTAAACTGTAAACTTGTTAAGTTTACAGTAATTAACTGTAAAATTAGCAATTTTACAGTTTATTTCCATGCATTTTACAGTTATAAACTGGACCCTCAGCTGCCAGTATTATATTGGTGGGTCATTCCACAGTGACTAGCGTAACATTCAGAGCTGATTTTGTAACTGTTTTTACTTGTAACTTAAGGGATAAAAAATATTTTTTAGTTATGCTGGTGGATTTGCAATGTACATGGTACCTATGTATCATTTCTGCCAAGAATTTAAAGCAAAATTACTAAGAGTAGATATTTTTTCAACCAAAATAGCAGCGTGACTAACGTAACATTTTTGCAACCCTGAAAATGAATGGTCATGCTGTGTGGCAAAAATTACTCAAAGTTAAGCAAGTGTTAAAAATTGAATGATATATTTGAAAACTGTTTAAAGTTGGCTTTTAAAAACGTAAAACACATTTATTAAATCTTAATTTTTTTCAGTCTTAAGTGTCACTTTTACTCAAGATGGAGTGTGACTAACGTAACTATCGAATAACAAGCAGTAAACACACTACAAACTATTTATTATGGCTAATCTCAGTGATAATTACAATACTTTTTCAATGTTTTTTAACTTCTTATGTTGTATGATAATGATTTTTATTTATTTACTTATTTATTTCTTTTTTGATAGTTTTTTCACTTTGGTGTTTTTTTTTTTTTTTCTTCGGCTGAGGTTGACATTTCTAAGGAATGACCCTGGTGTTTTCACGGTATAATATTGCTAAATTTTACGGCAATAAACTAAAATTTCTAACTTTACAGTAAGAAACTGTAAAACTGCTAGGTTTACAGTTTATTACTGTGCATTTTACAGTTTTAAATTGGAACATCGTCGGCAAGAATTATACTGTAGAAACAACAGTTCATTTTTTGCAGTGTACGACACCTTTGTTGGAGGAGTGATTTATTAGCAGACTATGTTTGGCAACAGGGGCGTAGGAACCGGGGGAGCTGGGGGAGCTCGAGCTCCCCCTGAAATATTTTAGACCGGCTCAGCTCCGCGGGAAATTTTTCTTGCTACGACTTTTTTAGCGCATTTTTTTTACCTCAAACCTGTTTTCAAAAGTGATCTACAGTACTGTACAAATTAAACGGAACAAACGGATTCTTTAATAATTGTTCCATCCTCAAGAACTTCAGATATTCTCAACATTATCAAAAAATCGTCCAAAATTACGTTTTTTAACCTATAATTTAGAAAATTTGCCCGGGATGATTTTGCTACCCCAGTTCTTGCCCCTAATGAGACTAAAGATGGCCTACAATTCGCTTTTAAGACTTATATGTAAAAAAAAAAATTCTATCCTCTAAAGTCACCAAAAATCTTCTAAAGTCATTGTTTTAATATTACCATATGGGGGAATTTTTTCCTGGAGAGAAATTTGAGACTTTATTTCTGAGCAAATATTACATCTAAAACTAAGTTCATATTAAAAATGTAAAAGTGTACTTAAACTTGTCGTGTGAAACTGTGTCGTGACGAAAGAGATATAAGTAATGTTTAAAAATTACTTTTATTCACAAAAATGTCAATTCGAAAATTAATGACTGAAAAGTGAATCTTGTGCGTGCCCCCCCCCCCCCAGAACATGCAAATATCTGGCATTGCGCCGCATCGAGCTCCCCCTGTTTTCACAAAGTTACTACGCCACTGTTTGGCAATATTATTTAAAACCAAGGTTCTGGGGATGGACTCTTGCTCCCTGGGCAACACGATAGTGCAGTTTGAACAGAATTCAAAACGGTAAGAAACTCTTGAAATTGTGACATTGTTACAAGGTCTGTATTTTAAGTAATGAGAATATTTTTGTCCTGAAGCAGCTGTGCGGCAGAGGGCGTTCCGACCGGTTGTAGTCAGTAGTGTGGCCTTCGACCTTGATAACGCTTCACTCGGCAGTCGTTTGCTGGCTTTAGTTGAGGCGGGATCACGCGAGGCGTAGACGTCTTAAAAAAAGTATGTGCAAGCTCAAAATGCAACAAAGCATTGAACAGCGTTACGCAATGAAATTTTGCGTGGAATAATTCAGCAAGCTTACGGCAGGGAAAGCTTATTGCAAACTTAAGTTTTAGGTGACACAAAATGTTTTTAAAAGGCGGGGGGAGCGTGGAGGACGAACCCCGTGCAGGTCACACTTCAACATCAAGAACCGCAGAAAACGAGCAACGTGTGCGAAATTTGCTGAACACAGACGTGCGTTTAAGTGTTCGCGTGATCGCAGAATAGCTAGGAATGAATAAAATAGTTATTCACAAAATCATCAGTAAGGATCTTGGGATGAGGAAGATTTGCGACAAACTCGTGATGAAAGTTTTAACGGATGTTCAAAAGCAAAACCACGAGGCCGTTTCAAAAGATCTTCCACAGTCTCCCTACAGCCCCTACCTTGACCCCTCCCCCCAGCAGACCTTCTCCTCTTCCCTAAAGTGAAAACCGCCCCCAAAAGGCGCCGCCACGGGACCCTAGATGATGGCAAAAGGGCTTGCACGCATGCTCTGAAGGATGCTTCAGTTGGTGACTTCCAGGGGGCGAACGAAGCGTGGAAATGTCGCTGGTAGAAGTGTAAAGATGCTAAAGGAGCATACTTTGAAGACTACTAAAGATTTGTAGCGATATCTCTAATAAATTATTTTTTGTGGACTTATTCTCATTACTTAAAATACACACCATGTAAGACCCATCCCGTATCTGCGGAGGGAAGCAGGGAAGTACGAAGCCTCACACGTGACTTTTGAAAGAAAGGGGAGGGGGACCCCTGTCTGTCAGTGTGTCACGCCATTATTGAATACAGGGAAGTAAATCCTTCTCTTTTCGTCCCTATTTTTTAACAGCATTCCTTTTTTCCTCTTGTGCACACAAAAGTGGTGAGGAAATCAAAAAGAAAGTTTTGGGGGAAGATATCGTCACCTGCGCAGACGAGAGCTTCCGAATTCTTGCTGTTATTGTGTCATTCTTTTGCTTGTTTAATAGCTCATTTTTCAAATTCGAATAATACTTTCTTGAGTCGTGATTGTCGATTGGTTTTTAGGATTTCAAAATAAAAGCTTTTCTTGCTTTTTTTTTTACGAGGAGTAAAGGAGTTTAACTATTTTTTTTTTTAATTGTACACTTTAAAGCGAAAATAAACTTCAACTATGACAAAAAGTAATTTCTAAATTTGGAACAATTAAAACAGCTCGCTTTCGTTTTCTGATGCAAATATTGGAGAAAATTTAGAAACATGGAGAACTTTTATGCACGTAGGATGAATAATGTTAAGTTTTTAAACTAATGTAATGAAGAATTTTGTCCCACGGCATTTGGAAGAAAGCACAAATAAAGACAAAGTGCAGGGGTCATATAAATAAATGATGACAAATACCACGGAGAGACAGAAAAGTATAGCATGCTCGGAAAAAGAGCAAACTTTAGTTTAAGGGAAAAAGAAAAATGCTGCAAAGATTTTTTCTTTTTTAATGTACAACGCTTGTGCCCACGATACTTTTGTTCTTTTTTTTTTTTTTTTTTGTCTTCACTAGACGCAATTGGTTTGATAATGCCATTTTTAGGAATGCTCCGATTAATCGGCAAAATCGTGCCGATTACTCGGTGGAAAAAAATATTTTTTAAATATTGTTTTTTTAATTATTAATTCACTAAGAAAATATGATGAACAATTCTATTAACAGTAATAAGAATCCCCACAGTTGATATGTGGTTTTATTTTTCCTATTTTGAATAAATATACACATAAAAAATGTTGCAACATTTTTCATGCTTCGATATTTTTCTCCTTAGCATAGGGCTTTCAGATCACCTCTAATTTTTACGAAGAATAAAAGTCTTCAATTAAATGGCTGCTACTAATAATTCAATTATTAGTAGCCATTTATTCTCAAATTTCTCAATTAATTTGAGAAATTTTAACTAAAAGCACTCCTAAATTTGAATGCTCACCGTCACTACCATTTCCCCTAATTTCTTGTTTTGAATTTTCATGTCTAGTTAACATAATTAACGATGTGATGATGCAATACTATTGGCAATAATATGAAAATTGGTTCTAAGTAGGGATGCACCGATTGCAAATTGGCCGATTATTGATTAATCGGCTGTTGATAATCGGCCGATTATTCGGCTGAGCCGATTAACGATATGGACGATTGTTTTTCTACTACCAATTTTACTATCATTGTTTTTTCTCTCTTATGCAAATTCCAAGTTTAGAAATAGTAAGTTATATTTTTCTTAGAGATTTTTTTTCCATTTTCCTAGTTTTCACAAAATAATTTCAATATTTTATGTAATTTCTTAGAACAAATTTTCATATTGCTTTCAATAATATTAGTAACACATTGTTTGTTATGTAACATAAAATGTAACATAAAATAATACATGGCATAAAAATTCAAAACAAAGGGGAGGGGGGAGTCTGAGGTGAGCACTCTAATTTAGGAGAACTTTTAATTCATATTTTTTAATAATTAGTAGCAATTTACTTCACTACTTTTATTCTTTGAAAATTAGAGGTTATCTGAAAGCACTGTGCTAAGGAGAAAACTATCGTTACATTAAAAATGTTGCAACATTGTCTATGTATGTATATTCAAAGTAGGAGAATTAGTTTAAAAAAAATTTATATCAGCTGTGAGGATAATTATTGCTCTTAATAAAAGTATTCATCATAGTTGGTATACTTTAAAGAAAATTTTCGGCCGATTAATCGGCTCAATTTTATCGATTATTAATAATCGGCAAAATGGCCGATTAATCGCTACTGCCGATTAATCGGTACATCCCTAGTTCTAAGAAATTGGATAAAACTATTTTAAGAAAATTATGAAAATGCAAAAAAAAAAAATATTTTCTCAGAAATTAAATTCTGTTTCTAAAACCAAAATTGTAAAAGAAGGAAAAAAACGATGATAGTGAAATTGGTGGTATTAAAAACAATCAGCTTTATCATTATACGGCTCAGCATATTAATCGGCCGATTATAAACAGCCGATTAATCGGTAATCGGCCTATTTGCTTATCGGTGCATCCCTAGTCATTTCCTTAATTTTATTGAGAAAGTCATTCTGTTATGAAAATTATTTACTTAAACGTTAGTAGATGAATCGGTATTTTTGAATGATTTGTGCTATATCGCGTTTTTTCTCTTCCAATAAGTCCCGACGTAACGCATGGCCTCTGTTATTAGATCTAGTTGAGGAAAATTCAATTTACTGAGTTTAGAAAGTTGAGAAAATTAATAAATAAAAAATTAAAAATATCTAGCACACAGCATCTAGTGTATCCAGTCCCTGGCACTAATTTGAATTTTCACATCTTGAACTCAAATGATGTTTTTCGCAGTCAAGTTTCAATAGGACCATACTCTTGGGGTTTCTTGTTTCTTTAAATGCTCCCATCGCAATCATAATTGCGGTAACATAAATTGAATTCAAGAAGTCAAAATTCAAATTAACACCAGGAGCTGGATGCTAGATGTTGTGTGCTAGATGCTGGATACTGTTCTTCGTCTAGAGAGGAGGATTGTGTAAAGTTTAAAGAGTCGAGTTGGAAAAAAAAAAATCCGGAGCACATAGACGGACACACGAGGCCGGTGGACCTCAAAAAGGATTGGACAACCACTGCGGTCAAGTGAAAATAATAAATAATTGCGATAACATAAATTGAATTCAAGAAGTCAAAATTCAAATTAACACCAGGAGCTGGATGCTAGATATTGTGTGCTAGATGCTGGATGCTGTTCTTTGTCTAGAGAGGAGGATTGTGTAAAGTTTATAGAGTCGAGGTTGGGGGAAAAAAAAAAAAAAAAATCCGGAGCACATAGACGGACACACGAGGCCGGTGGACCTCAAAAAGGATTGGACAACCACTGCGGTCAAGTGAAAATAATAAATAATTGCCATAACATAAATTGAAATCAAGAAGTCAAAATTCAAATTAACACTTGGAACTGGATGCTAGATATTGTGTTCTAGATGCTGGATGCTGTTCTTTGTCTAGAGAGGAGGATTGTGTAAAGTTTATAGAGTCGAGTTGGGAAAAAAAAAAAAAAAAATCCGGAGCACATAGACGGACACACGAGGCCGGTGGACCTCAAAAAGGATTGGACAACCACTGCGGTCAAGTGAAAATAATAAATAATTGCCATAACATAAATTGAATTCAAGAAGTCAAAATTCAAATTAACACTTGGAACTGGATGCTAGATATTGTGTTCTAGATGCTGGATGCTGTTCTTTGTCTAGAGAGGAGGATTGTGTAAAGTTTATAGAGTCGAGTTGGGAAAAAAAAAAAAAAAAAAATCCGGAGCACATAGACGGACACACGAGGCCGGTGGACCTCAAAAAGGATAGGACAACAATTGCGGTCAAGTGAAAATAATAAATAATTGTGATTGCTGGGAAAAAGAAAAAGAACTTTTCATAGCGTTATTTTGATAACTTGTAAACTTGTTAAGTGTCTAGGGTTTATGAACAAATTTTCAAATTAGTATACCGACCAGTTAATGAACATTTCCAGTGAATGAACCCCTCGTATTTTTCCTTAAAAAATAAGGTTTTGAAACATTTTTCTTAGATGAATTAGAACTAACTCCTTTCTACACATTGACCGAAAGAAAATGCTGCATTTGTTCCCTGGGAGGGGTGTTGCCAGGGTCCACCACATTGTCTGGGTACTTTTTTTCGTTTTAACCCCCCATAAAACCTAATGCAGAACCGTAAAAGCTCTCCCAACTTTTTTTTTAACCCTCGTGGGTTCCTTGGGGTCATATGTGACCCCAATGCAATTTCTGTTTAATATATTTTGTTAATCAACCATTTGTTTTTAATGGCATTTTGTGGCTTTTATTCTTCTAGTTTTCTATTCAAAATAATGCTATTATTGTGTTTTATTTTTCCCGAATTGCATTTTTTGCACACAAGACCCTTGGGGTCACTACCCCAGAAGGCCAAAAAAAGAGGACGTTGCAACTTTTGTCCAAGAGAACTGGACAGAAAATGCATCGAAAAATGTCATAAGTGTTTGAAATTCACTTGCAAAAATCATGTTTTTTCAGGTCTGTAATAGATGTAAATAAATCTACAGTTATTGTAAGTTTTGCTCTAAAATTATAATTTTAATTCATAAACTAAATTTTTCTTTAATTGTATCTTTTTATTTTTTGTTTTTTTAGCTTTAAAAAGTGTGTGAACTTAAACAATGCATGTAGCATTCAATAATTATAATGAATTAATTAAAGGAAGCATTGGGGTCGTTTATGACCCCAAGGGTCTTGAGTGTAACTGAAATGGGAGGGACCCACGAGGGTTAAAATACTGCGTATATCATCTGAAGTGTTTTTTCTGTCGTGTTGCAAATGCTACTATTTTTTCCGACGCTATGAATTTCTGAAATTGAAAATTTGCTTAACCCGTTAATGCCTGACATTTTTTCCCCCAAAGATATTTTGTGTAATGGTTACAAACAGTGTTTAATAGACAGGAAAAATAATTAAAAAAACATTATGTAAAAAATATTTTTTTATTAAGGAAAGAAAAATCGTCCCTTTAAAGTTACGATAGACCCCAGAGGGTACATAATTATTTTACTAAAAATTTTTTCTGCCTACGATATAATATTTAAAAAGACGTTTCATAAAAAGAAATAAAAACAGCAATTAACATAAACTGGGAAGCTGGGAATAACTTTGAAAACTTAGCTTTTTTTCTTGAGATTGTGAACGATGCCATTTTTGATGAAGATCATATTAAAACTGCTACAGAACACACTTTACAATGGTTATGTGCTGCAATCTGTTAATAACGAATTGAAACAATACCAAGGTACTTATTGAACACTATCATTTGGTTGAAATGTTCATTTTGGGGAAATTCAGACCCTTTTTTGGACCGTCCCTAAAAAGGGACGCTAGGCATTAATCGGTTAAGTGTTCATTCACTGGTCTGTCTACCCTATGCAATGTTTCTTTTTCTTTTCCCTTTTGTGTTTTTATTTTTAAGTTTCGCTTTCTTTGGCCACATTTTGAACTTTCATAATCTGGCGTAAATAATAGTTTCATTTGTACTTGTGAAGAAAAGGGGGGGGGGGGAGAGAATCCCCTCATTACAACCTTTAATTAACTTTAGTCTCGCTTGATATAGGGAGGCGTGCGGATTTCCGGTTGAGCCTCCACATAATATACCTCAGTCATGAAGCTCTTTCTGTCATAACCGCAACTGAGTTTGTGCTGCTGGGAAGATAGAATTTCGAAGATTTTTTTCTTTCTTTTTCCTCTTTAGTGTTCGCGAACGCTACTGGTCATAATTTCGGAGAAAAACTCATCGGTGAATCAACTGTTGTGTACCACGCCTTTACAGTGCCAAACAGAAAATTTATTATTCGATAAACTTGTTTGTTTTTAATTATTTCTTCGGTTTTTTTGTACTCGGAGTCTCTAAAGTAGCGCTTGATGGTTTGCAGATGTGTTATTCAGGCCGCGGGAAAGAGTTAACAATTAATAATGAGTATTTACCGCCTTTTGTGTCAATTTATTATGCCACTCAGTTTAATGAATGTTTTTTTTTCTTTATTTTCTTTTCATTTTTTTCTTAAATAGTGATTTAATTATTTGCTTCTTCAAACCGAAGAAAGGACACTGTTGAAATTATATATATATATATATACATACATATTGACCAACATTGATTGTGAGATTTAATTATTTGTCTAAAAAATATGATGTACCGTTATTTGAACTTAAAGCAGAACACATATAAATTAATTTTGGGTCTGAACTTTTTTCTCTTAATTTTAAATTTGGAGCTTGTTTAGCAAAATAAAACACTTTAATGCTAAAAATTCAAAGTGGTGGAAGAAAATAACATGGTGTTTTCATTATTAAAAAGCCTAACTTTCAGCAAGTTTTTTCTGAAAATTGTTAAAACATAAAAATGTAATATATTAATGTTAATAAAAATGTAACTTATTTGTTTGAATAGAGATCAAATTTTTTAACGATTTTTAAACTTAACTATCTTTTTTACGTTTTAAAAAAGAAAAAAAAAAACTTCTTTGTACCCAATCGGTGCATCTAAAATGGGGAGGTTAGCTCAATTTTGAGCGCAATTTTTCAAAGCAACTGGTTTTGATTATTCGAAATTTCAAAAGTTTTGCTGACTAGAAAATTTTTAATTTGTAGTTTGAATTCGGTTAAGTTAGTGACTAAAATAAAAAAAGGTTTTTTTTTTTCCGACTGCGTGCATTTTAAATTACGTATTTTTACGTGGTGTTTGCATTCTTGTTTTCTTTCTTTTTTTCCCTTGGAAAAAAAGATCTTGAACCAGGGTTGCAAAAAAGCCGGCTTTTTTTAAAAAAGGCCAGACCGGCCGGCTTTTATTAAAAAGCCGGTCTTTTTTGGCCTTTTTTAAAAAAAAGCCGGTCTTTTTTGGCCTTTTTTAAAATATTATACTTTACACTTATACTTTTGACTTCTATGCATTTTAATCAGGTAACCCATATCAATTTAAGTAATAAAACAATACTTTTGTGAAATGATAAAAGAAATATTTACACAAAAACTGCAAATCATTATAAAACATCAAATAATAATGTCATAGCATATCACTGCTGGATTAGTTGGTTTGAATTTGAATAAAATGCAAAGAGAGAACTTCCCTTTATTTAAACTCTGCTGAAAAGAAAAATATTAGAATTGTCTGAAGACACATGTCAATTGGACAAAAAAGCCCATCCTGCACTGTTTGTAAAATGATATGAAGGTATCATGACCAGCACTCTTTAGTGAAAGCACGGCATTATCTCCCTTCCTAGAAACTATGGCCCCTTAATAAAAGGGAAGGCAAACCCTGTGTCCTTAAGCAATAACAGGAGTCTCAGAATTCAGTAGAGGCTTGTGCGGAAAGAAAGGATGAGATATCATTGGGAACAATCCTTCAAATTGAGTGACAGGAGCACCAACGTACAAAAGGATTAAAAGTTCAAGAAAATCAAGATAAGAAGCAGGTGGCTGCACATTATTATACTAAAAGAAAGGATGCCTTCCTTCATTCTTTAGGAAGTGGAGAGCAGGTGAAAGAGCAATGGTCAGCTCAATGACAATTTGACAATCCAGTTGATAAGAAGCAATTTTTATCTTATTTTATCTAATTTAATATTACAGTATAACTTAATTATATTGTTCATATAAGCGCAATTTTTATTCCAATATGTTTATTAAAATATGCTTTGAAAAAAAAAAAGAGACAGATTTACAAAAAATTGGTCTTTTTAAAGTGTTTTAAATCAAAAAACCAGTCAGGCTTTTTTTTTTTTGGCCTCTTTATAATCAGATATCTCTGATTCAAGTACTTCCCTTTCCCTTAAACAAGTGCTTTCAAAACTCTTGAGTTACTAAACTAGCATTTCCCGCTGCCATGTTGCCTAAAGTAAAAATTTTCGAAAGACTGTTGCATCGACCAGTTTGCTCTTTTTTTTTTTGCACTATTATTTATGTATACAATAGTAAAAACATTACTTCTGAAATCTGTATCATTCCAGTAGAATTTAAATTCATTCACTAATATAGACCTGTTGGTTTCTATGTACACATAAAAAACTTTTTATTTTTTAAACAATTGTTTTTCAATTAAGAAGCAGATAAAAGTTTTTGTGACTTAAAAAAAAGCAGAAAAAAATATAAGAGTTCATTGTTATTTCAAGACTAAACCAGATAACTGCTAACAACAGCAGCAGAATCATGTGAGCTTTTGAATACTTTGACGAAAATTCATTTACGACCATTTACATTCCATTGAACAAGACTAATTACCTGATATAGAACAATAGCTTTATTTTTCTATTTTTATAACAACTATCTAATTTTTAGTCTTGTGTCATGGAATTTGTCAACAGAGCTGTAATTGTATTAATAATATAATTTTCATTGTAAGTAAATTAAAATAAAACACCACAAAAAAAAAAAAAAAAAAATCCTAAAAAAGCCAGAGTTTTTAATAAAAGCCGGCCTTTTTTCCTAAAAAAGCCGGCCTTTTTTAAGTGGTTTAAACCAAAAAAAGCCGGCCGGCTTTTTTTGGCCCGGCTAAAATGTATCAACCCTGTCTTGAACACATTTTCGACACACAATTTTGGCATTGCATTTCTTTTCGGAATGTATGTCATATCTATGTTTTCTTTTTTTCTTTTTTTAATTTAATTGTATTTTATTTGTGTTTTGCAATTGCTTTTTTCCCAGTTTTCTCAAAGGTATTAATTCTCAATAAATTGCAATTTTTTTTATTGTAAATAATGAAGTGTATCGTTCTCTACGGAGTTAATTAAAAAAAAATAGTATTTTTCTTCGCATTTTTTAAAAAATTTAAACAATATGAGGTAAAACCAACAGTAGAGGTAAAACCAACAGTAGTTGAAAGGTTTGAAAGAAGAAGGAGAAAAAAGATAAAGTGCAAAATTATTCAAAAATTATTGAGGTGTACAAAAATTACGAAATTGTTCTCAGCTGATCTTCTGACTCTTGTGTTTCTCTTGTTAGTTTATTATTTTTTCTTAAAACGTAGTAAAGGAAGTAAGTATTGTAATTGCTGAAAAATTTTCGATCAAATTTCAGCCTAAATTCCCATTTTACTCTCTCCATTCAAACAAAGTAACATTATGATTATTATTATTATTATTTTACCATAAAAGTTCTTGCAGGCTAAAACTGTTCTCTTTTACAAACTGTTGTTATTCCTAGAATCTTAAAAATAAAAATCATTACCGTCAACCCCCTCCCAAATAACAGAAGTTCATCAAACGTAGTAAACCCCACTCGGTCTGGGCTTAGGGGGTGGTGGCATAGACTTTTATTTATTTATTTTTTTTTAACTTCGCTTAGTAATCCTTAACCCATTTGTGACCAAGTCTTTTTAAAAAAATTTTTTCAATTTTTATCTGCTTAAAACTCTTACTTGGAATGATTTACATGCATTTTAGGCTTAAAATAGTTCGCCGTTGTCCTATTTATTAAGTTATTTAACGTCCTGTTTATGGGATATTTTGCAGATATGTGAGCAAAATACGACCTTACTAGACTTTGCTTTTGCAAAAAAAAAAAAAAATTACAGAAGGCATCTGTGATCCATTTTAAGCAAATAATTTAAAAATAGTTTAATTTCATAAAAAATAAGTTCGCAAAAAAAAAAAAAAAAAAAAACTTTCTGTGGCTACCTATGCTGGATCGTTGCTTGACTGATTTGTCTGAGAATAGCTGCTAATAATTAAACTCTGATGTCCAACTAGTGGTTCTATTTGGTTTTCTCAAGAAGAAGGACTATTTAACTTGGGGAAAACAGCTTTAGTAAAATGATATACTACCCATTACAGGTTTTTGTATGCAGTAACTAACAAGCGTCCCGTTTTTAGCCTACTGGGCATAAATGGGTTAAAGCAGCAAAGATTTTAAACTTAATTTGAACTGGCGGGGGGAGGGGAAGCATGAATGAATTAAAATATGTTAGTAAAGTAAGACTTGTGGCCTTTTTAAAAAAAAGGTATTAATTTTATATTAAAAACACTTGCTACACAAAGAAGAAAAAATGAACTTATTTGAAACCAATAAAAATCAAATTCTTCCACCACAAGAAACAGCTTTTCGGTAATGCGAGTGATATTTTTCATATTTTCTTTCTGGTTTCATTTAAACAAATGTCAGGTCGGCTTATATCCTTGGGCATTTGTGTTCGTAATCTTGACCCACACTCGGTTTTCTACTGCCACTTGTTTTGTTTTTCATATGGAACTTAATTGTTGCTCACTGTTGGTGTGAAAAACTAATTTATGTCTTTGGAAAAATTTCATCTGGTTCAGTGTACTGGAAATTTACGAATGTTCGTGATATATATATATTGAGGTTGTCTTTCATAATCTGTTAAAAAACCGCTTTATGAAAACTATCCATGCGTATTTTTCAGTTCGTGTGGATGGTACGAAAACGTGATCGGTATATTTACTAAATAATGCTCCTGTTGATGAGTTTTTACTATTGCTTTCACGAAATACCTCTATTTGCTGTTCACGCTCAAACCACGTCAGAAAAAACAGTGACAGTGGCGAACTATTAAAACTAACCTTCCTAGAATAGAAAAGTCAGAATTTCTTTAAAAAGTTACCTGTAATTTAATAACTGAAAAAATTATTTTCACAGAAGTAAATGGCTAAAAATAATTACATAAATTTATCTTCCTTTTTTTATTTCACTTTTTGAAGCAGTGGCGGATTCAATCGCAATTGCAAGAGGCCCCAGAAGAAGTATAAAAATGCATATGATGATTCTTTTTCACAGCTCTGTCAGAGACAAAAGAACCTCTAAAATGAATTTTAACGCGCCCCCAAACCTGTACAGTACATCCGCCCCCTGTTTTAAAGATATAATCGTGTTATTGTCTTCAATAGCAGAACTATCGATTTTTTTCGAATGCAGTGTTTCATTTTTTTGGTTTCAATAAAATTTGATTTATCCCCACGTTGGATTGTAATTTGCTCAATTACAACGTTGGAATGTGGTTACTGCGGTTGTTCTGATAACAGTGACAACATTATAATGCCGTTTTGAAAGTTCCCTTCGGTTTTATCTATCAATACATTGGATCGCCATTTCTTTCGAAATTAAATTGAATGTAGTTTTTCTATTATTTTTCATATTATCCTTGTTCACATGCTACGACGCTTGGATGGATTTCAAATTATTTGTAGTCATTTAATGTAATTTTAATCCCGTTTCTCTATTTTTGACTGTGCCCAGCATATTTTAAGTCGTATTGAATCCATTATTATGAAACTGAAAGGAAACTTCTAAAGCATGTATAATTTACGCAATATGGAAAAATTATGCAAACGATAAAAAATTAATTGTTAACTTAGATCCGAGTTATCCTGCCAGTCGGAATCTAATGTTGGTTTGTACAACAATTTGTTGATTTGTACAACAAAAATTTATATTAAATTTAAAAAAAAAAAGGAAAGAAAGAAAACGATCCCGGGACCGACTTCATATTCAGATGAATTGTTGGTCAGAACCGGAACCCAGATAAAATTCAAAGATGCCCTGTCCGCATTGCGAAATTTAACCCGGGTTACATACATTTTTTCCACTACTGTTTTGGCTACTAGTCCCAAAAGCACATCTAAAGGAAAAATGGAAATGTTTTAAAGCCTTCCTACCTAAAATCAATTAAGTTTTTTCTTCTTTTATGAAGAAATTGACTACAGATAAAAATTTTGAATCGAATCATTAAGCTTTCTCACCTTGCCTGCCAACAATGGAATCATTACCAAACGCTTGAACAGTGGCTTATAATGTAGCTTGGTAGTTCCAAATTCCATTATACAAGGAAAAATTCGTCCTTTCGATTGGTTCTAATACTTTAAATGTGGGAGTAAGGTTTCGGTATCAAAAACTGCAAAAGTATTTTAAACAATAGGATTTTTTTTTTAAATTCCTCCAGTAATTAATGTCCTATAAAGACTTTTGAAGTGAAATATATTAAAAAATGTGAAGGGGTGAAAAATTGACATTTTCAGTTCAAAATGGGTCGTTCCCTTTGAATAGCGGTTAAAAGGGTCTAAACGTCTCCAAAGGTATATAATTTGAAATAATTCTGAAATTACGTTAAACGAGAGTGGAAGAGAAACGGCTAGAGTTATTAATTCGGTTTTGATACACGTGAAAATAGGTTTATTTAATTTTGCTTAAACTAACTTCTTGTTTTGCTTGGAAAAAAGAAGAAAAATTTAAATCGCGGTGATGTATATTTGAGGTAAAACTGTTTACGGGATATCGAGTTAATTGGATATCGGTCTACTTTTATTTTCGAATGAGGTTAGAAACAATTTTTCCTGGATTGGTTGCGGTTACTTTAAAGATAGTTTATAGCCCAATAAACTTCGCTTGCAATTGTTAAATAACATTTGAGGAAAGATAATTATAACCGTTGATTTAGAAGGGCTCTTAGTTTTGAGTTAATAAAATTTATTCAAGTGTTGAAATTTACGTGAGGTAAAAATGCCAATATCATGTAACAGAAATTTAATGGTATCCGTGATATTAATCGAAACGAAATGTAAAATAATAAACAATGATTTACAAGCAGAAAAATATATTTGTTTCTTTTAAAAGACTTTGAATGAAGAAACGCATTAATTGAAAATATGAAACGTACTTCCTAAGATTTTGATAAAATGTTGTTAGTTATCCTGTAATTACTATATTTATCTGTGCTGTATAATTTGTTTCTGCTGCATTTTTACGCTTGAATATTGCAAAAAAGTGCGTGAACTGAATAATGCTTATCAAAAGTTTCATCCATTTTTAGTTGGGAATATTATTATAAATTTGGACGTATCTTTATCTACCACATATCCGTTATTTATGTAAACAGCAGTTTGAGAGGGTAAGATGTGTCTTTTTCGTGTTTTTCCTGCGCTACCATGAACCAGGCAGGAAAGATAGTTTTACAGAGATTGTCAATAGGGAATATCATCAAAGATTCGTCATGGGATACTATGGGGACGTCGCGCCAGTATGGCTAGGTAGTGGTGCAACATCGATGTTTTGGAAACATCGATGAATTAGATAAAACATCGGTATTTTGAGTTCGATGTTTTTTCAATGTCGATGTTTTGAGTTCGATGTTTTTTCAATGCCGATGTTTTGAGTTCGATGTTTTTTCAATGCCGATGTTTTGAGTTCGATGTTTTTTGAATGCCGATGTTTTAGTTCGATGTTTTTTCAATGCCGATGTTTTGAGTTCGATGTTTTTTCAATGCCGATGTTTTGAGTTCGATGTTTTTGTCGATGTCTATGTTTGGATATTGATGTTTTGTATTTCAGCAAGAAAGTTTCGTAAAAATGTGTGATGTAAAATGTAAATACTAAATATTACTACTGGGTAATTAGATTAGTTACCCTATTTCAGCACGTGAAATTATTAATGTAGTATTCGTTTTTTATTGTACCTGTTTGTGACCGGTACATGTAATATTATTTCTTTCTTAAAAAAAATAAAATACTGTTGGCCCCGCTTGAACGAATACTGTAAGCGTGGTATTTGTTTAATCGGAGATTTTTAACGTTGCGTCTACGGCATGGGAAATATTTAGTTTAAATATATTTCATTCGTAAAAGCGGGGTATTCGTTTATCCGTTACTCGATTAAGCGGTGCCGACAGTAGTGACTACAAAAGATTAAAAAGTTTTCAAATAACTTCTGGCTTAGGCGCTAAATTTAATTTTATTCCATGAATTAATGTTCATTAATTCTGCTCGGACAGAAAGTAAGGTCCAAAATATTGCCACGATCGACAGTAAATGCTTTTGAGATCGACCGGTTAATCGCAATGGACGGGTTGCCGACCGCTGATTTATATTGCTACTTAATAGGAATGCACCGATTAATCGGCAGTACCGATTAATCTGCCATAATCGGCAAAATCGGGCCAATTAATCGTTCAAAGAAATATTTTTCAAATACTATTCTGAAAAATATACCTTCACTAAGAGATTGTGATGAATAATTTTATTAGCAGTTATAATAATGCTCACAGATGCTATAAAGTTTTTTTTAAATGAATTCTCCTATTTTTGAATAATATACATAGACAATGTTGCAACATTTTTCATGTGGCGAGTTTTCTCCTTAGCTTTTAGATAACCCCTAATTTTCAAAGAATATAAAAGTATGGAATTAAATTTCTACTAATTACTAAAAAAAAAGAATTAAAAGTACTCTTAAATTGGAATACTCACCATGGACTCCCCCTCCCCCTCCTTTTTTTGTCCAATTAACATAACAAACAATGTGTTAATAATATTATTCGCAATAACATGAAAATTGGTTCTACGAAATTTGATAAAATATTGAAATTATTTGGTGAAAACTAGGAAAATGGAAAAAAAAAAAAAAAAAAAATCTTCTCTCAGAAATAAATTACTTACTATTTTTTCTAAAGTTGCAATTGTATAATAGGGTGGGGCGAAAAATAAAAAGTTTTTCAGATCGACTTCTAATAGTTGCCAAAAGTTGTCTTTGGTGATAGTTAGCTTTTGTGCAAAATTTGAGAAAAATCGGTTAATATCTTCAGGGGGCGCTGCGATCGCAAAGTTTTACCATAGCTTCGTTATGGATTTTATGGTTAAAATATCAAAAAGAATGCTTTTAGCTAGTCGCTTTGCGGTTTTTTTTACTCAAAAGATGTTTTCATGCATTAAAAGCATATGAAATGACTCACAAACATTATTTTATATGATATATTTATATTTAAAAAAAAATCACTTTTTTTCACGTTTTGGTTTCTTTTTAAATGTTCGAAATATAAATATATCATATAAAATATTTTTTTGTGAGTTGTTTCATATGCTTTGAATGCATGACTATATCTTATGAGTAAAAAAATGCAATGAGATTAGCTTACGGCATTGTTTTTCATATTTTGACCATAAAATCCCGATAAAAGCTATGATAAAACTTTGCGATCGCAGCGCCCCCTGAAGATATTAACCGATTTTTTTCAAATTTTGCACAAAAGCTAACTATCACCAAAGACAACTTTTGGCAACTATTAGAAGTTGATCTGAAAAACTTTTGATTTTTCGCCCCACCCTATTGTATAAGAGAGAAAAAACAGTGATGGTAAAATTGGTAGTAGAAAAACAATCATCCTTATCGTCAGTCGGCTCAGCCGATTAATCGGTAATCGGCCAATTGGCTTATCGGTACACCCCTACTATACACTCACGTTTTAATTCAGTTCGTCTTAGGCACGTGTTTATCGCACGTGATTCCACTTTCGCTCTAGAAACAACACCAATAAAATCTTTCTAAAACATTAAAACAGATTTAGAGACGTATTAAAACAGTTAACTGCCTAGAAAACTAATTCTGCTTGCATGCTAATGAAACTTTGTCCAGAGGAATATGATTTTGCTTTTTCATTTGAAAGCGATTGTGTAAAGGTTTTCTATTATCTGGGCCAAGAGGCTTTTCATTTACGCTGAAGTAGGGCAACCAAACAAAAATTCAAAATAAATAAACAAATAAAATATGAGGTCTGTAGATGGCAGACAGTAATAAATTAACTTAGTAATTTGAGCTATTTCCTGAATTTTTCGAAATAGTTTAACGTCCTTGGAATTTAAAATAGATCACTAAACGTATGATTTCAAAGTTTTTCATCATTTTTTCCTATTTTATTATTTTTTTTAAAATCAGAGTATCACTTTCTTTCTTATTGTAAGAATTAAAACAAGACAAACAAGATGAATAAATAAATAAAAAATATAATAAAAAAATAGTTTCAACTGTTGAAGTTTATTTTTCAGTAAAGAATGAGTACATCAAAAAACTTTTTTTTGCACCACTTACGGAAAGAAATTCTTGTGACGGTAATAGGAAAATTTGAATTAATCACTATAATTTTATTATTATTATAGATTATTTAAAAGGAACTAAATATTTTCTCTGAACTAAAATTTTAAAATCACAATGAAAATTTATCATTCTCTTTATGCTAGACGCTATGGTACTTTCGTATGTTTGTTTCGTTTAAATTTAAATTTTGTTTTGTTTTCAGTTGCAATAAAGTCTGCAATTTGTTTAGGGTTGCAATAAAGTCTGTAACATTGAGGAAGACGCAATATTAATATTAGGAATATTGATATAACAATAAATAATTGTTTGGATGAGTTCTCTCGAGCTTTCCCTATAAAACCGCAACCATAGTGAGTTGTTTCCTAGGTGCCCTTGGGCGTTAGGGGCGATACAAGGGAGGGGCGATCGCTCCCATCGCCCCACAAGAGAGAGGCGATGGGAACGATCGCCCTTCCCTTGAGGGACGTTTCCAGTAGTTTTTAGACTTCGAAGTTCAAAAAAGGAAATTTTAGATCTTCGATGATACTATGAGGAGAAGGTTGGGATTCGGGTCTCTGATCTGGAATTTTTTCGAAATTGAAGACTAAAACATTTGTTACAAACATGTCCGCCCTTGTGGGACATTATGTTGCAACTTTTGTAATATACAGTCGACGCTCGTTATAACGACCACACGTTATAAAGACCATCCCAATATAACGACCGGTGAGAAAACCCCCAACTGTATCCCAATATGCTCTATGTTCTACCTCTTACAGCGACCACTCGTTATAAAGACCGTTTTCTGCAGGACGGAGACGGTCGTTATATCGAGCGTCGACTGTATATATTATTAGGATTTTAATAAATCAGTCCAGAAAAAAAAAAAGGTTGCGCCAATGATTAGTTTTTATGGTTTTTTTTTCGTTTGATGTATTTTCTCAAAGCTGCAAATTGACAAAAAAAATAAATAAATAAATAAATAAATAAATAAACAAGTAAATAATGAATTTTGACGTTCAAACTATGGCTTTCGCAATCACTAATTTTCGGTGTGTGTGTGTGTGTGTGTGTGTGTGTAGGCGTGTAGGTGTAAGCTTGTGTGTGTTGAATGTGAGTGTATGTTTGCGGTCGTGTGTTTGTAATCGTGGTTGTGTGTGTATGTATATGTAAGAAAAAAATGGTTGCGCCAATGGTCAGTAATATGATTTATTTTATATTTTGTTTAACTTATTTTCTCAAAGCTGCGCAAAGAAAAAAAAAAAGAATTTTGATGTTCAGACTATGGTTTTCGCAATCACTAATTTGCGATGTGTGTGTGTGTGTGTGTGTGTGTGCGTATAGGCGTGTAGGTGTAAGCATGTGTGTGTTTGTGTGAATTTGGGTTTGCAGTCGTGTATTTGTAATCGTGGTTGAGTGTGTGAACATGTGTTCACGGACGTGTAGGCGTAAGTATGCGTGTGCGTGTGTGAAGCGTGAACGTCACCGCCCTGGAGGAGCGGAGGCCCATGACAGAGGAGTGGTCCAGTCCCTGCAAGGGCGAGTGGAATGTGGTGATCGTAGAGACACCCAGTAAAACATCAAAGGAAGCCAACTGCGGTCCTAAGAAAAGGAGTTAGCAATTCGTTAATTGCTTTTAAAAGAGTGATGAGACTTAAGCCAAAGGCTCCTTTCGTGGAGGGTTTTTAATTTCATTTTGTCCCTTTTTAAAATTTTCCTCCTTGTAAGACATCCGGAAAAAAAAAATCACGTGCCAATTGTTTTACTCATATGAGTTGTCGCAGGTGCTGCTTTTAAAATAGATCTCTATTGCTAAAACGTACCAACACCAACTCCTCAAAAATGTTTTGAAGAAACATATGCAGACATGTGATTTTTCAGTATTTTTACTGAATTCAGTATTTTTTGAAATAGCAAAATATTGAGTGCAGAACAAAAAGAATGGGCATTCACAAGTTAAATTTAACATCTACCAATTAATTTCATGTGTCCAATTAGAATAGTAGGCTATATAGCACTAAAAGCCCACGTTTGAACTTGCAGGTTGAGTATAATATATCAGCAATTCTGTATTTGCTCACACCGATGTAATTTCAGTATTTTTCATTCTATTTGGGTCACATGTCTGATATGTAAAGATTGACCACTGGGAGATGGTGCGTGACCTTCCGGCAAAAACGGGCCGGTTCATTTTAAAATGGATATGATCAGCGAGTAAATTGATTTTTTACTCACTTCGTTTGTCAAAGCTTTAACTTCCTTCGTGATCTCTCTAATGCAACCTATAATTAATTTTATAAAGCGGTAAGTTTCCGCTTAAAGGTTAGCCGCCATCTCTGCGTGATCAAGCTGTATCGGGATGTTAGGGTGCCCTGGAAGCTTGGACAGAGTAAAAATCATTCCGTAAGAGTGAATTGTGAAACGCTGCTTTAACTTGTTCTTGTTTTCACGTTTAAAGGGGCTTGCAATGTAAATAATAAATCAAGTCTGTTTGCTTATTGTGCGCCTGGCAGACACGAACGCTTCCATTTGAAAAATGGGAGGTAGATTTAGGATGCTCACTTCCCGATGCCTTCAGTTTTTGTTCGCTTGCTACTTCCTCGTTGCATTTCCCATATTTCGAGAAAGTCAGAAGAGACTTGGCGCGTGCGCAGATTCGACGGAGGTCTCGCGAAAAAATGTTAGACAGTATGTCTATGTTTTCACAGTTAAAGTGTTTGTCAAGTGTTCCTGTTGTGTGTGTGTGTGTGTGTTTGGCATGCTGTTAAAATTCTCTTTCCATTGCTAATTCTTTCTTTTTTTTTTCTTTCTTCTAGGTGAGTGATTGTAACATTTTATTCGATTGTTATTGCTTTTCAAATCATGAATTATGAAAACCAACCCAAAATTACTGTTCGTAAGTAAATGCTCTGTTTGATTCTTGTTTCCGATAGTCAGCGGTGAGAATTGTTCACCATCGTCGATTTTCTGCTTGTTCGAATCATTCAAAATAACTCCAACCTATTTTTGATATTTGGCTTTTAAAAAGTCGGCCTTTTCTGTCAATCCAAATGGGCTGAAAATTCGTGTATTGAAACAGCTAATTGAAATTTGATTAAGGGAGAAGTTCGAATATGCTTTTCTTCCTTAATTACAAGTTTGCTTATGTCTGTTTCTTAAATGCTGCAAACTTTTTTTTTTCAGTAACGAGTTAGTTTGTTAGTTATATGGTACGATAATTGCTCTTTTTTTTTATTTTTTCTCTATTTGCTTGTGTATCAGTTTATTTCGTGTTATTGATCATCAAAAAAGTATGAAATTGTGCATTTCGAACAGTGAAAATATAATGCAGCAAACGGGTGAAAAAGGGAAAAATAACAAAATTAAAATCTCAGGTACTGAAATTTTAGTTTCACTTTTCGTTAAAAGTTTCTCAAAATTTTGTGAATTGGGAACAAACTCAACTGTATGGAAATTGTTTGTCCTATTTGCTGTGTAACCGGCACTGGCAATGCTCCTGATTCGTTCTGGAGAATCTCGAATTTCGATTTTTCGCGGAGAATCTCGAATTTCGATTTCTCGCGGAGAATCCCGAATTTCGATTTTTCGCGGAGAATCCCGAATTTTGATTTTTCACGGAGTCTCCCGAGACGATCTCGGAACGATCTTGAGGAGTCCCTAATGAAGTAAATATCTCCCGAATTTTCATCAAAACAACGAAACTTTCCCAAAATTGACTTTTCAGTAATTAAGGGGATTTTTCAGTAATTAGGGAAAATCCGAACGGTAAAATGATCGCTATCGCAGAAACAAAACCTTTTCGTACACAAGTATGAGCTATGAGCAAGTCTAATTATTTCTGAAGCATGTTTGTTCGTATTACCTTCTGCTTAAAGTTTTTACCCCCCACCCCCAAGATGGTGCAGAGTAATCGAGTTTTCTTTGAACTTCTTAAATTTTTATCAATTGCAAGGAATGTTTTTTATCACTTATAAGAGAAAATAAACTAATGCCTCTTTTGAGGCATTTTTTTTTTTTTTTCAAACCGAGAAGTTAGATTTTTTTAAATTAAAAAAAACTTCTAATTTTCAGAATTCGAATATTTTTTGAGTTTTAAAGCATAATGGTTGTTGAGTTTAAGATGTGTAAAATTTTGCGCCATCTATACTATTATATGTGCACTAAAATGTGATTAAATTATAATGGAAGATTACAAAGAGTGCGGATATCTCAAAAATCAAAGAGGCTTTTTCACTGCAACGAAAAAAAGTCATTCACAAGAAAGTCTCGGTGCATTAATATTTTTTTTCCTCTAAAGATTTGTCCACTGGAAGTGATAAATGCTGCTAATATGATAAGAGTTACAGCTGTAACAAATTTCTTTCTCTCGGAGTTAATGAGTGTGCTCCGATTAATAAATATTTCTTTTTGCTTGCAGAGGCACGCCCTCGTTTTGTCGTAAGAAAAAAACGATCGCCCATAAAGAATGTTTTTATTCTCGGGGATGGCATTTCTCTTTGGTAACATTACACTTGTAACGGGCGGACAGAGCCATCTTGTCTGACGTCACGAGCACGTGTTTGTTTACATGTGACGTAGATATGACGTTCGCGCTTTGGAGAAGACCATCTGTGGTAAAATCGTTTGGAGTTTTTGTAGCAAACTGGCTAAAAGGAAAAGGGAGTTAATAATGTAGCATTTGTCAAGTCTGGTGTGACACTCAAAATTGGTTCCGTCTTGTAATTTTTAATGACTGTAGAAATATTTTACTATTGTACTTTTGTGTTGTATGTGTGTTGGGTGCCCAATTCCTCCTGCCCGAAGAGCGATAGCGCCCCTCCCCCTAAAAATAATACATAGCCCCCGTCCCAAATAACGAGGCCTAAAAATGGGGGGGGGGGGCGAATAAGAAAAACCCAATTCTTCTTACAACTATTTTTATGCCACAGTCTGAGCTATGCCCCCACTCCCCATCCAAGTTTGCAACCTTGTAGCGCCCAGAGGTTCGAGATGGAGCCCTTTTTTCGAAGCAGCATCCCAAACCAGTGAAATTATTAAGCCTTGAGGGCAGAAGAGTAAATATTGCTAACCGTTGATGCAACTAAGTGCTGAGAACCCACCCCACCACAAATCAAGATCTACTTATTCTCAGAACTACTTATTCAGACCAAATGCAGACGTCTCATTTTTGATTATTATTCAAAGAACTTGATATAAATCGAAAAAGGTAGATTGACCGACCGTCAAAAGTTATAAGAAGGTGATGATTAGTTGAAGTTTATTTTCTCTGGCTGAGTTTTGGATAAGAAATACTATCTTCGATTCGAGACATCATGTTCGTGTGTTTTCACTCGCGTTCAAATGTGTGGTGTAATCTTCTAGTTTATTTATTCAATTGAAAATAAATCTTGTCAATATGACGAGACTGCAGAGATGCATCTCAAACACACTTTGACTTGATTATTTGTCAATTAGGATCCTTGCTCAGCTCTTGATATCGCTTGCTCTTTGCTCTGGGGGAACTTTCGGGTCAAAGATGATGCTGTCAGAAGTTTTCTTTTCTTTTCGACAAACAGGGCTGGATGATGCCTGGAATCTTTCTTTGATCGGTACCAAATCTGCTGTTTTTAGGGGCTTAAGTTACAAATTTGATTTACTGAGAGATGTAGACATTCGCAGTTGTTAAGAATGGCATGATCTTCACTGGAGAGTTCTTTGTGTGTGTGTGTGTTTTTTTTTTTTTTTTTTTTGATGTCTGTTGATTAAATCAGCCGCTTTAATCGTCAAAAACAGAACAAAATCGAGCTTTATTTTACTCACCGCCGTATTAAATCAGCTGCATTATTGAATCTAAACTGCTCAGAACAAACGTGATTCGTATAAGCTGTGGCCGCTGTACCAGTGTATGCAATATCTAAAAAAGTCAATAGCACTAGTTTACAGCTAAAATAATAAAAATAATAACACTGAATGTAAAAATATCTTTGAAAGCTAAAAACAACCAATAACGCACTCGCATTTCACTGCATTCAGTAAATTATCACCTATAGAAAAAAAAAAGAAACGAAAAAAAAAAAAATAATAATAATAAATAAAAAGAAAACAAAAGGGTTGAAGATCCGTGGATAATCCGAACCCGGGATAAATCCAAGGACGGATCCAGCTTCTTGTTCAGGAGGCGGTCATTTTCGGAAAGAGAGGGGTCACAGTGCAATTTTTTTGCTAAAACGCGGGTATTTGGCGGTTTTTTCGAACCATAAGTATCAAAAATGCAGTTTTTAGGCTATATTTAAGGGGGGTCATGACTGACCCCCATGATCCCCCTCTAGATCCGCGCCTGGATAAACCGACCGCCGATAATCGGGAATTCATTGTGTCTACTTAACTTTTAACATCAGCAATAAAATTAGTTTTGCAGCACTTTCTAATAGCGGCAACAGGTGCCGCGAGCTGCCCGTTTTCCCTCTTTCGTGATGAATGGGGTGAAGAAACGCACCCCCGAACGGGATCAACTGGTTTTTTTTCTTTATTTGTGGGCAGTGGGCCGCGGCAGTTGACCTCCGACCCTCGTCTAGTGGGAATACAGACACCATTTTAAGCAGCACTTTCGGATACTTGATTTATCTGCGAAAAAGGATAACTTAGTTTGCTCCGGACAGCCATTTGTCATTCTTTGCAAGTTGAAATGGTTATAAAAAGGTAGGTAAAAAATGCAAATTGTTGTAGTCTTGTTTTTTGTTGAGCTAGTTTTATATTGGACAGGTTGGAGCTCTATTTCTTGCCGTTGCAAATTTGTGATGTAGTTTTTAATAAGCTTTTGACTTTCTTCTGGATAAAATACATGCATGTCGCTGAAGTTCAAAATGCCGAACGTCAAAAGTTACACCCACCATTTTGAAGGTGAAGATGGTTTCGCCCACGACTCAAACAAAATGAGAATTTGGTGCCTTATTTTCGTGTTACTATAAAGATGAAACATGAGACTGATTGGTAAACAAACACAGTGAAAGGAATTTCTCGGACGCACGTGGTTTGCTTCAACTGGATTCGGCGAAAAAGGAAGTTTTGCCAATTTTTAACGAAAAGTCAATGAACGTTATAAAACAGTTTTCTGCTTTTGATTAAAATTCAATCAATTGTTAAGACTTAAGAGTATCAAAAATGTACAGTGGTAGATTTTAAGGGTTGCCACGTTTATATATGCCCCCGCCCCCTCCTTTCGTAATTTAACTCAAACAAGATAATATATTTAATGCAGAAAATTTCAGCCTAATTGTCGCTTTTTCAGAAAAGCGTCGATGTTTTAATTTAATTTTTTTACATAATTTTGCCGCCGTGAAATCTTAGTAACATTGACATAAAAAAAGCATGTTTTGTGAGATTATTCGGAGAGTAATTATGTTGTTCATTTCCTTCGCCCTGTTGTCGATTTTTCCTTTATCCACCTGTGATAATGTAAAAAATCATTTTTATGGTTATTAAATCGTTCTTCAAAGCAGGGTTGCCCATTCCTCCCAAGCTCAGTGGCGCAAATCCCCCACCCCCCCAAAAAAAAATTATTTCACAATCCCCTTGTGCTTTTTATTTTATTTTTTTACCCTTTTTTATTATTTTTTATTTTTTAAAATATTATTTATTTATTTTTTTAATATTATTTATTTATTTTTTAATATTATTTATTTTTTTAATGTTATTTATTATTAAAATTATAACTTATATTTTTTATATATTATTACTTTTTTAAACGCTCGAATTATGCGTCGAATAGAATCGCTTTTTTCCCCTTCCAGACATTCCAATCACATACACACACAACAAATAAATAAATAAATAATAATAATAATAAACAAATTAAAGAAATAATTTAAATTGAAAAAATAAATTAATGAATATTTTTTATTTGAAAAAAATCAGTAAGTAATTTAAATTAAAAAATAAGTTAATAAATAATTTAGATAAACAAATAAATGAGTTAAAAAAAAATCCCCTCAAAAATTTTGATGCCCCTGTGGGCACCCCTGCTTCAAAGTGACGAATTTGTTGGCTTGTAGGCAATCCATTTTTTGGGGCCCCTTTGTTTATGATTGAACTTCATAAAATATTTATGATGTGCATTTTCCAACCTATTCGAGGCTCCTACTGTCGTGAGGGCCTCTTGCAATTGCGACACTTACTGCATGGTAAATGCACCGCTGTCAAGAGATATCTCTATACTACACTGCATGGTTTCTTGACAGAAACATCGTGACGTCAGCGTGACGTTCGCCTATGAAAAACGAGCTAGATAAAACGTCACAGCCTACTTGGTGAATTAGAGGTGATCGCTAACTGCTTGTGAGCTCTTATTGGCTCCACCCGTTGTGACGTTCAATGTCAAGTTAAATTGCTGTCTAGTGTAGTTGCTTTCTATCTGTTATTCATTTTGTCGGTGCAAGTTGTTCATCTTCCATGAATGTATGAGCTAATAATATTGATAGCAGGAGTGACCCCCCCCCCCTCGCTCGATGGCTCACCCTCCTCAAGTGCTACGAAGTACTTCTCCCCCTATAACGAGACCCTCCAAAATGAGACTAAAAACACTGTAACATCAACCGCCCTAAAATTTTCAATGGCGCAATCTGCTTCATGACCCTTACCCCCCCCTCCCCCCCCGGTTGATACTAATTCCGTTTTTTTATTTTTTTTCTAATAACAATAACATACATATTTTAGTCTTCTTTCCCAAAAAGTATTAAATTAAAAAAAAAAAGCTGAAATTATAAAATGCATGGGAAAAAAAGTTTTTAACCTTTTAAAAATAGCGCCAAAAACGAAATCCATAAAAAATATGAGATAATTGGATAACTATAAGGGAAAAATAAGATGATTTGGCAGTTTGTTTGCTCCCCTCATAATATTAGCTGGAAAAAAGTTTTGTAGTTCTTGAGGACTAACTTATTTTGGTTTTCAAAGCATCCCCCTCATCTCCCCCCCCCCGCAACGTCTAGCACTTACCCGTTTTTTTAAGAGTCAAGCAAGAGACCCCCCCCCCCTATTTTTCCCTTGGGCAAAAGAAATTCAATTAATGATACAAATCGATGAGCAATGTGATTTGTGCATGTGTGTGCGTGTACACACATGTATATTGAGTGCATGTTTTCTGCCCCTCCCTCGCCTAAAACAGCTTAAAATCTTCCACCATTGAAATGGCAGGCTTGGCTTGTCAAGTTTTCGTTATGGAGCTCGTAATAATAATTCGAAGAATTATTCTTAACATGTTTGAACTTTTCATGTCTTCGATCTTGTCTTTGCTCGATGAATCTATCAGTGAATGTTATTTTTACTTTCTCAAATACATCTTGCCGAAAGATGCCATTGATAAGTAGTTTCTAGCAAACTGCTTTTTTTTTTTTGTTCGGTGAGTAATGTGTTTGTTTTGTAGCTATGTCTTTTATCTGGCGGCATCGAGCTCCATTAAATGTTTAGCTCAAACGTTCTGAAATTAGAGATTAAAAAAGAAAAAAAAGAAATGTAGATCACGCACGTTCCGAATTTTGATTTGTGGAGATATTTTATGCTGTAGCAGGGGTGCAGCGAAAAGAAGATATTTTACTGCAACGCCCCCCCCTCCCCCCAAAGTCCCAAGAGTTCTTGGTCTCGCTCATGTTACTATTCTTGGCAGAGAAAGTTCTGGTTGCGTTATTGTAGAGTAGAGTACTCTTCTAGTTTCTTACCACCATTTAATGTATCACGATCTCGGAGACTGTCAACTGTAACAGTTGGAAAAAATATTTCTTTTGGAATCTCGAGATCAGTTCCTCGAAGACTTATCACTTTCTTTTCTGTGATGACACAAGTTTTCATTATCTTCTAAATTCAAAGATTCACCGGTCATCATTGGTTGAGATTAGTTTCAGTATTTCATCTAAAGTTCTACAAAACAAGCAAGCATTCCAACTCCATTGAAATGTGGCGGTCGCCCTTACAGATTGTCACATCACAATGGGTCAAACAAAAACCTATTTTATGTTGGCAACTGGAACGTAATATATGCTTAATCGTTTTTTTTTTAATGTTGGAAGCTTGTCATGTTCTTGTTTTGAAGTACTATTGAAAAGTAGGAATAAACTCTGGATAACTGAATGGACGTTAGTGGTGAAACGTAAGATTTATTGGTAAACAATTTAAAGTTTCTATTTGACAAACCGATTTTCAATTGCATTTAATTTCCGTGCCTAAAGACACATAGGGAAATTTTTTGGGCAGACGTTTGATAGAAAATCATTTCCAGTCGGCAGCGTGAAGCTCTTTTTGTTGTCATGTGACTCCATTGCTTTGCTGTATTTCATCGAAGTTATATAACAAGCCCAGTCATTTTGAATTTTTCACGGGGGCAGGGGGGGGGGTTATAAACCAATATAAATTACACCAAAAAGCAGCAAAAACTACACCCACTTGTATGAAAGTACATTTCCCAAAGCCAGGGGACCGCAGTTGAACTCCCCTCCCCCAAATTCCTAAATGGGGGGGGGGGGGCTAGTTAGAACGCACTTCATTACTTTTTTGGTGAGAAAAGTTACAGAAACAGCCGACGAATTACCACGTCAAGAAATATACGACAACTTGTCACGTGGCAATGAAGAACTTGACAGGTCTTCGTAGAGTCTTTTTCACAATTTCAAATGGGATAATCTGTCTTCTGATTTTCTTCCTTTGAGGACAAACTTAGCTCAGGCGGACTGCGCACTGAGCGGCGGCAGATCTCTAGGAGTTGTGCATCATTCCTATCTGGACCCCCCCAGTTTCCGACTAGGCTTATATAGCCTCTCGGCGGCCCTGCCGAGACACCATACATAATCTGTAACAATCTAAATAATTGTATTTTATAGTCGATCACAATAACCTCATAAAATCAACAACAACTGTATGTGATGATCGTGAGATCTAGAATGTTCTACAATCGCCAGAAAATTTGAATACAAAATCTAATTACGTACTTCAAGATAAAAGACAAGTTTCCGAAGATGTTCGGCCCTTATTTACTTCCAAGATAAATAGTATCAGAACAAATTCAGGCCAACAAGTAAACAAAAAAGATGGATACGATATTATTTTGCGGGTGAGAGCACAGTACACATATTTCGATAACTCGTCAACGAGCAAATCGCTGTTATCGACGATATTTAAAAGATTTATTGACATATTGCGTGTACGGCGAATTGTTCTGGGGATAATTAGAACTGTACTTCGTTCTGGAAATGAAATAGTATGTTAACGTAATTATTATAAAAGAAAAAAGTTAATTTCCGAGGAAAAAAAAAAAAAAACTAAATTTTGCAGTGGAAGATAAAGCACCTATTTTTGATATTGCAATGACAGCTGCAATAACAGTCAAACCTGTTTATCTCGAACCTGCTTATCTCGAAAACCTCTCTATGTCGAAATTTTTAAATTTCCCTGCTTTTACAGCATAAATTTAATGTTTTTTCTCATGTTTATCTCGAATGATTTGCCCGAAAACCTCTATATCTCGAATTTTGACGACTCTTATTTCTGTACCTCAGAACCAGACTGACGTAAGTCCACTTTCGTCATTTTTCAGTAGAGGGGAAAAACGATGTATTCGACAATCGTTTTTCCCCTCTACCGAAAAATGACGAAAATGGACTTACGTTAGTCTGGCTCTGAGGTACAGATTTTTGAATTTCATCTCCAGCCACCTTTATCAATGGTATCACTTGGAGACAAAAATCATCTTCTGCACAATCAATTCAGAGACTGTTCGTACTTAAAGGTATGCACTAACTTGCTACCGATAACAATTCCCATCACAATTAGTTTAACGTGGAGTCACAACATGTCGTACAGTAAAACATTCAACAATATCAATGTAAAACAATCTATTAAGTATTTGACTTTGTTCCAATTGCTTATTTTTGTAAATTTATCACTACCTCTATATCTCGAAACCTTCGTATCTCGAATTTTTCTTCTGTCCCGTGAAATCCATCCGAGACAGACAGGTTTGACTGAAATTATTTCACAGCATGCGCTAATTCGCGTTTCGTACAAAAATCGATTATTTATTGTTATAATTTTTTTACCGACTCGAGTTTTTTTTTTTTTTTCACTGAAGGACAATTCGTATTTTTTTCTTCTCCCGATACGAGAAAATGAGACAAATATTTCTGTTCTTAAGTGAGTTATATGTTATGCTTCTACATTTTAGGTAGAAGAGGGAGGGAGGAAGCACGGACCCTCCACGGAACACTTGGTTCCAAGTACTTTCTCAGTAACAGTAACCTAATACACAAGTGGTTTCAACCACCGGCTAACCCTCCCTCTGAAAAAAAATTTAGTCCATGAATTATGAAGAAGTTAGAACTACTGTAAAAAAAATTTCAAAGCATTAAATTTATTCGATTTCAGACTTTATTTTGAAATAAATTTCATTTGAAAATCGGGTTCTATTGTTTCCATCCAATTCGCCAAGAAAACAATAAATAAATTTCCAATTTTTTATCTCACAGCGTGAATCACAATGGCAATAGTAAAAGTTAAAAAAAGGCAATTTTAAAAAAAGATCCTTTTGTTAGTTTATAGCCTCCACACAGTTGATTCTTCTCCAACAGTGACGAATAAAAAGCACGTGAAAAAGACGCGCACACATTTTGAACCGAATGCCTATGACCTTTATCAGCAGACGGCATCGACGTCTGAAGCCCAAGAGAGAGAAAGGAATCGGGATTCAAGATTTACCGAATGATTCACGAATCCGTTATCGACGTCACCGGCTGAATGATGAATGTCTTGGGTAAGGGTTAATGATATCAAAAGTCCTTGGTTCAAGAAGAAAAAAAAAGAAACTGTGGAAGCACGGTTTTTTACGTTTTCAGTTGGACCATTGATAAAAAAGCGTACCAAGCGGGAAAACGTTAAGTCGAGGGTGGGGTTATTTATCCAATCATGTTGTTGAAAAGTTGACACTTATCTAGAGATGAAAATGGTCGGAAAAAAACCGGAAACTTTCGGAAAAAAAACGTTTTTTTCCCGAGGAGGTTTATTTCCAATCCGGAAAAATTGAATTTTTCAAATTTAATATAAAATAAATAACTTAATAATTAAAAAAAACTATATTAAAGTCAGTACGCTTACCTTTATTGCAAATTCCAAGCAGAATTCAACGCTATCAACTATTAAAACTCTCTCAACACAACAACTCTACACAGAAACTTCTTTAACCAAACCAACGTCCTTTTAGTGAAGAACTAATTTTACTTCTTCATGAAATGAATAAGCATAACTTCAGCCACAGAACTAGGTTTCCGCTGACTATGCGAACTAAATGTACCTTTGCCATGCTTGCTAAGCACATAGTAGAATCTGCAATTAAGCTCAAACTGAAATATTGCATTTTAAAGAGCTCCGCCTCCATATATTTTGT
The DNA here is from genome assembly GCA_038373865.1 of Uloborus plumipes. Classification (NCBI taxonomy): domain Eukaryota; kingdom Metazoa; phylum Arthropoda; class Arachnida; order Araneae; family Uloboridae; genus Uloborus; species Uloborus plumipes. The sequence continues at coordinate 36,355 of JAXGGA010003146.1, forward strand.
TGTGATGACTTTTTATTCAGCAGATTAAGAAAAAAAGTTTCCGATCACAAATGACTACAAAACATTTTATTAATAACACATACGAAACAGAGAGCAACCTCTGGTTAATTACTCTGGTTTTGTTGAAAAGTTGGGGTACGACTATTGTGCTTAGCAAGGCAGTGCAGTAAGTTGAAATTCCAGTTTAAATTTTGTTCAGGTTTAGAAACCATTACGTAGCTTATAGTTTTCTATTAGAAAGGTTAAAAAAAAAAGTCATTTAATTTTTATTTGGATTTAGATTGGGTGGGTAAAAACCAGAACTCAATATTTTTTATTTTTAGATAGTGAGGTATATTAGCAAGGGAGAAAAATCATTCTGATTTTTCTTTCAAACACTATTATTGATGTTTGAAAGTATCTACTTATTATTTTAAGTTTTAAAGGCAGTCTAAAATAGAAAATTTAATTGTAAGGGTTAGACACACTTTATCCAATATTAACAGTGAAATGACAATATGATTCATTTGTGGGGTTTGACCAAAAAAGCTTTGAGTCATAAAACAGAAAGGCTATTTTTTCCTATTAAAATCTACCTAATTATGCGTATTTCTGTCATCAGGAAAAATAATGTGTTGATTGCATATATTTTTAATGATTAACCTTTTAAATGGTCAAAGAAAAACAAAACTATTAAAAAACACTTTTTTTAATTGTAAAAAAGTCGATTTTTCATTTTTTTCCAATTTTCCGGAAAAAACCGGTTTTTTTCCATCGCTTCAAAATTTCCGGAAATTTTACGTCTCTACACTTATCCAAAATGAACCAGAGAGGAAGTGTGTAATCATTACCTATTTTTTAATTTTAGATGCAATTCACTTTGTAACACGTTCTTGCAAATTTCCTTCTTGGTTGTCATGCACAAGAAAGAAAAAAGTTTTGGAGCTTTTTTGCTTTGAATCGCTTCCTCGGCTTTTGAGACACATACAAAGGGTCAATCTAGGGGGGAACTGGTCCGTTAACGGACTCTTCACAAAATTCTAAAACTCAAAAACGGATCCTTCGCCGAGATTCAAAAAAGATCCTGAATAAATTGCCGCCGTAACTATTTTTCAGAAAATTGCATATTAGTTGTCTGTCACAAAATTCCAAAAACGGAACCCTGTCAAAAAAATCCTAGATTGAGCCCTGATTACTTCATCTTCGTCTTTATCGTTTCATTACTACCATCGGAAGCGGGTATTAAATCTTAAGACTGAGAAAGTTGTGATGCGATACCAAAATCACGTGACTTTGAGAGAATTTCGAAGAGTCACTTGTTTTGGTCCTTAGTTTTTATACAGGAACGTTATATATGGACAATAGAAGGAAGCCTTTCTTACTTAGGACTGTAAGACAGAAAAAAAAAGAGAATGCCAAAATGATTTTAAACAGCTATGAAACTAATTCATCTGGAAAAAAAAATCATTAAAAAATGTGTAAGTCTGGTAGATGAAAGGCGATTTTTATCTGTGTGTCGAAAAACGTATGAAGCGGACTTTTTGGAAAAGGAAAAATGGAAATACGGAAGTTGTTAACATCAGTGTAGCGTTTTTCAGGGACCAGCAGAAAATGATGTCGGAAGCGGTATAGCGTACGGAACGGGCAACGTAAATTCGGGGTTCTACTGTAATTCCGTTGTTGGCACCGCTGTTCACTTACTATTCTTGAAACCTTCATTTAAAGCTTCTATTTTCAAGTCCGTCATTTCAAACAATGCTATTTTCAAGAACATCCATTTGGTATGTTTCCATTTCAGAATCGACCTTTCCAATATTTTATTTTCAAGATTGTAATTTTTACTTCCTTTTCAACGCTGTCGGTTGATCAAATATTTTCTTAGCTGTAGGGCGAAAAATTACATTCAAGGGATGGAAAACGCGCAGCCTTCAAGAATTTTCTCTACTTAACTACTTATTCTAACTACTTATTTACCAGTCCGTTCCCAGTGTGCTCTCGGGAGCCTTAAAACCTTTCAGTACGTATGAGAACTTAGTAAATATGAATATTGTTATTAGATATCTGGTGATGTAAAAAACATACAGTTGTTTTTTTGCGTATTTCAAAATTACTCAAGAAATTCCTTTGAGACTGCTCGTGCGACGTGCTGCTCTACCGTGAAGAAAAATGTGGCATATTTCTGTCCAAAAAGGTATACCACCTATTTTTATACATAAAAAAATCATATCTTATTGGGGGGAAACGAAAGGGGGGGGGGAATACGTGCATACCTTAAACGTACATAAACTTAGGTGCACCCCTACCCCCTAAAAAAAACTATATAAAATATTTTTCCTTGTAACTCATAGTGCTATTTTTCTGGATCGTACGCCCTCAAATCTCGTGCCCCTCCTCGCGCCACGCGGACTACGGGGGTGCTTTGTGCGCCCCTGGTACACACGCATTTTTCATTGTCTGTCAATTTCTCTAAGTTAAAAGGGGAGAGTGTCGATTCCCCCGTTTTTGCCAGCAATCATTCTGTTATTTAGGAAGAGTAGCGAACCTAGGGGTCCAGCGCCGTAATGTACCTAAGAAATTGCGCCTCCTCCTCATAGTCACTTTGATGGGAGGTCACTGTGACCGCCAAAAACAATTCCCCATGAAGAGAATTCTGATTATTTGGCAAAATTAAAGACAGTATTGCAACTTTGTACTTCTTTTTAAAAATGTTTTCAATGATATCCAATGTTCTTCTCATTTGATGTTTTATTTTCTCCTTCAGCTCTTATCTTCTTCCGAGTGTTTTTTTTTTTTCGTCACTTTTTTTTATTGGTCAAATTCTGGCTGCTGCACCTGTCGGAAAACCCACTCCTGCCAACCTCTGGGTACGCCCCTGGTTAAGAAGCTCTATTTTACTCAGTTCTTCTAAACCTCCAACAGAAGTACTTTAACAAAACATACATTTTGTCGAACTGGGGAAAGGGGAGAGGTCATGGCATTTTAAAGAATTGTTTTACGCATATTTTTCTCTTGTTTGTGAGGAGCGGGGTAGGGGGGGGAGGGGTGCGGACTCTCGCGTTCGGATAATCTTCGTGATATTTGGTGGGGGGGGGGGGAGCATTTGCTCTTTTAGGGGAATAGGCACCCTAGTTAGATGAAAGCCGATTTCTTTTAAATTGTTTTCAAAATCCCTAACCAATTTTGTGTCCTCTTAACTTAAACGTACGTGTGCATGACGTGTAAACATTTTTGATTTAAGCACAGATGTGTCTTTGTTTTCTTAAATGGAAACAAGAACAAAATGTTTCCTCCAAACTCTCGACATTTCTCCTCCTTAACAGTCAAAGCATGAACATACCGTGTTGAGAGATTTCAAGCATGAAAAAGAACGATTTTTGATTTTTGAAGCGGATGCCATTTTACAGTTGATGACAGTGATGCGCAGTTGACCAATCAGAGAGTCAGACAACAACGATGTGTTTTGTGTTGCCATATGGCTGCCACTAAAAAGTGCTAGCGATAATAACTTTTGCCGCCTTGATGTCTAAGTAGGTTGCCTCTTGGGATTAAAGAGCTATGAGTGAAATAAAAATCCTAGAGATAGTAAACACATAAAATTTTATATTTATTAGTAATTTTAGTTCTTTAGAGAAAGCTTCTTTGACTATATTCTGACAAGTTTAGCTTCGAATGCATGAAACAAATATTTTGAGAAATATATTTGACCCAACATTTTCCGGACTTTCATTTTTTAAGCTAATAGGAACTTACGAATTTTTTTCTTTGTCGTATGAAACATAACGCTCACAAAATATCTGCTGAATTAAAAAAATATATATGCATTTCGAATTTATACAATACATATACATTTTTTATTCAGCAAACGCATCTAATGAATAATGTGTAACATTTAACATAATTGTTGCCATAGTATGTTTTGCAAATTAGTTTTTAATGGTACGAAGTGTGGGATGTTATAAAGAGGCAGAGAAATATTTTTGTTGATCCCCCATAAATTTTAGTTGTACCGGAACCCCCTGTCTACTAAATCAGGCAATAGAACATTTCTCCCACTCATTAGAATTTTTCCTTTATCATAAGAATTTTCCCTCTGTATTTAAAATGTTTTTTTCAACTATTTTTTTGTAAATTTAATTTGATGTGATTCAGGGGTGTCCACGGGGGGGGGGGGATTATGGCGCTAGTTGCGCCATCAAAAATATTGGGGGGGATTTTTTAAAACGATTTTATTTTTTTATTTGAATTCTTTATTCATTATTTTTTTATTTAAAATTATTTCTTAATTATTATTTATTAATTTATTTTTTAAATTAAATTATTCCTTAATTTATTTTTTTTATTTGAATTATTTCTTTATTATTATTATTATTATTATTATTATTATTTGCGCGTGTGTGTGCTTGAAATGTCTGAAAGGAAAACAAAACGATTTTTTCCGGCGCATAATTAGTACTTTTAAAAAATTAATATAAAAAAAAATAATAGTTATAATTTAAAGAAATAATATTTAAACAAATAAATAACATTTAAAAAAAAATAAATATTTTAAAAAATAAGTAAATAACATTTTAAAAAATAAATAAATATTATTAAAAAAGTAATATTATTAAAAAAATAATAATATTTAAAAAAATTAATAAAATAAAAAGAGGTCTAAAAATAAAAAGAAACAACACAAGAGGGTTGTGAAGAATTTGGGGGGGGGGGGGGGGATTTGCGCCATTGAGTTTGGGGGGGGGGATGGGCACCTCTGATGTGATTAATGTTCTTGTTGCCTTGTGCCAGCTAGGCTGTCAATTTGGGGTGCGGTGCTTCACTTCTCCAACTGTACTATCATTTGGTGTGAAGTCCAGCTTCCACGTACACACATGTCACAAGAACCCATTATGGGGTGGGCAACCATTCACAGCACATTCACACAAATAAAGGATAAGGAAAGGAGAGAGAGAAAGTACATCCATGCCCGAGCCGGGATTCGAACCCGGGGCCACTCCATCCAAGTCAGACTTCTCTGGTCACAGAATAAGGTGGCCGGCGATGTGATTAATATTTCTTTTTTTCAATTTGAGATCTTTCTTTTCGTCATTAGAAAAGAAAAGGAAAATAAAAAAAAAAACTATTCAGATTTTCTCTTCAATTATTAGGAATTTTTTTTGCTAATCGCAAGAATTCTCCTTGAGTCATTTCAGTATTTACCCTTAGCTCTTTGAATTTGCTCAGTATTTTTTCCTTCCTACAACATTATAATTTTCAGTTTATCATTTGCTATTGCATCAAAATATTCTGAGACCTCCCCCCTCCCCGTCACTCTCAGTAAATTTTTCTTTTCAGTCAATAGTATTTTCACTCACTTATTCACTGTTCTATCTTGCTGTTCGGGATTCTAATACATACTTTCTCAGTAGATTTTGCTTTTTAATCATTAGAATTTTCACTCATTCATTCATTGTTTTATCTAGCTCTTAGGAAGTATTCGATCCTCTCTATTTATCTCTCTTCGTAGTCATAAGAATTTTCAATAACTCACTCGTGTTTCTTTCTATCTGAAGCTCTTTGGAATTCCTAAGATGTAAATTTTTCTTCTTATTCATTAGGATTTTCACTCACTCATTCATTGTTTTGGAAATCTTCTGTATACTCTCTCTCTATCATTTAGATTTTTCTTCTTAGTTATTAGAATTTTCACTCATTAGTTCATTGTTCTACCTAGATCTTAGGAATTCACCCATATACTCTTATCTAGCTTTCAGTAGATTTTTTATTTAGTCATTGAAATTTTTACTCACTCATTCACTGTTCTGTCTATCTCTTAGGAATTCTCCCATATATATCCCATCTCAGTGGTTTTTCTTAATGGTCATTAGAATTTTCCTTTACTCCAATCCGAGTAGCCTTAGTGTGAGTGTTTTTCTCGTCACACGAATATGGTAGATTTTTTATACCCTCCTCATCAAATGCGTTTTCGAGCGGGTTTATCGAAAACTTGTTTTATTTTGTTTCATCAGTTATAAAACTATGTTTTCACCTAAATTGACTAAAATAAATAAATGAATTAATGAATTACATATATAGTTAGAAGCCCAGTGGCTCAGTGGTTGCTTCTCGCTTCCACGTTGCAGACCAGGATTCGTTTCCAGGGCTACGCACGGATTACTCATCCTTTCAGTGGGTCCAACATGAGTACCAGTCGTGCTTGGGAACTAAACCCTAGGCGTTTCGCGCTCAGTTGACCACATAACTGAAACGTCTGCTTGGTTTCCTCAAACATAGGCTGTTGTGCCACTTCGTTTCAGTACATTGTAGTTGTTAAATTTGAGGGAAACGGGTAGCATGAATAAAATCCCCCCCCCCCCTTTAGCGAGATTTCAGCTTACTTATATTGACGCAAGTTCTAGTGGGTTAAAAAAGCAGAGTTATTTCGAGTAATTTGTTTCAGTGTTACGAAAACCACAAAAATAAACTTGTTTTCAAAAGCTGCTTCGAGCGTCCATCTCGTCTGCAGCATTTTCTTTTCGGGCTATTTGCGACCCTTTAACCAACCCTCTCGACTTCGTCGCGCCCGAATGGAGAGATTCCGAGAAGAGCCCTTCTCCTCTGGAGTTGCGCCATCGCAATAATTGCCCGGTCGCTCCTTTTGTTTTTCCACCTCGAATTTCATCTCCCGCTCGAAATGGGCTGTCGAAGGTCATTAATTGGCGTTCTTGTTGCTCTTCGCCCCCGGGACCTTTGAAATGGCTGCGGCGTGCCCGAGCCCACGTCGGCGTTGCTTTTTATTAGCGACATGAAATCGGTGCGGTGTTTTGTTAATCGGGGTTTCGGAGTCGTGGAGTCGGAGTCATATTTTGGGGCAAAAGAATCGGAGTTCGCTGCTCCGCCAGTGTTACGGAGTAGGAATGGTGGGGTCTGCATTGAATTGGGTTTGGGGTTGAAGGCAGGGTTTTAAAATATCTGAAGTCGAGAGTCGGCCATTTTAACACCGACTCCACAGCCCCGGTATTTCAGTGAAATTTCGTTACAACGAACTTCAAATTCAACCAGGCCCGTCATTTAGGCGAGTCAATTATCCTCCTCCTGACTTTGGAAAGTCAATATATTTTATAAAAGTAAGCGTTGTTTTTGCTGTTTTCAGCAAAATTTTACATCTAGTCCCTTTGCTCTTCTTCCCGGAAAAGTTCGAAATGACGGGCCTAAATAAAATTCTATTGCGCAATTGCCCATGTGGGCCAAAGCCCACTGCGGCCATCTCGGTTTATGAGACGGAGGGCTTTGGGGTGCAAGAGCAGATGTTGTGGTTAGGTTGCCGACCGAACACGGAGCCCCCAGGGTGGAGTTCCCAAGCACGCATAGTTCTTCGTCTACCTACTGAAGGGATGTAAGGCTGAGTCCGACTGTGCCCAATCCGGGAATTGAATCATTTTAATAGAAATTAAATCGGGACTTAACACTTGTTTTGTTAAAATGGATATTTTTTGTATTGTTCTTTGTGGCGGGATTTCACCTTCTTACTTAAAGCTGAGTGATTTTGGGATAAAGAAGTCGGCGGCTTTTAAGTTTCTGCAGTAGGAGTCGAACATTTCCCCCTTGAATCCGCAGATTGTAGGGTTTATTACAGGATTTCAGTAAAACGGGTTCTGTAGCTTGAAAATGTCCCTCTTCCCCCCCCCCCCCCGTATTTTTTGGTACTTTTGTAAATCAAGACCATAATGTCATGAACTAAAAAATGCTATGAACAATATGGCCAAATAAATTTAATAAACCGTGGGATCTCGATAGCTAATCGAGAAGGGTCGAAAAATAAAAACTTTTAATCTCTGAGAGTCCATTTACTTTCGTTTACGAGGAAGAAGGCCGAGGAGGAAGTGCAGTCGAAATTTAACGAGTGGTCAGATGTGACGCGTGCGTCGGATACTAACGAGTTTTAAGTCGGTTTTGCGTCAACAGACGAGCCTTTCCTGCGGCTCTTCAATCAACTAGAAGAAAAGATAGAGAATGTTCGCACTTTAATTGCTGTTAGCTTTTCTGCACATTTGATTTTTGAGTGACTGTTGTTTTCTCTGTTCAAAAAAGAAAAAAAAAAAATGTCTGTGTGTTTTACAATGTCCAGGAGACACAACAGCTCTTGCAAAATCATTTGTAGAATTTTTAGGGCCCCAGAGATGCTGATGCCTTGGTGCGTTCGAATTAGTTTTTTTTTGTGCAATGACAAATTTCTTTTTTGTGTTTGGCTTGGACCCCTGTTTCCGGGTAGCTCCTCTTTCAGATTGGCAGTCTGCCAACGTCTCGCGTCCCGATGCTCCATCTCTTCGAACCTGCTCACCGGCACTTGCTCTTTCACCAGGCAGGACTTGATGGCGCAGTGAGACGGAGTTGAATTGGAGATGTGAAAATTCATTTTTTTTCCTTTCTTTTTTAAGCAAAAAATTCACATCAATTGTCTAACGAGAAAGTAAAAACATTCACACTCCCTTAACATTTTCTATCATCCGGAAGACCTTTTTTTCGGCGCAATAGGTAGTTAATTCCAACTTTCTCAATTAATTAGAACAGAAGATGTAAGCTTTTATAATTTAAACAAAATCCTAATGTTTTGAAATGGAACTTTCAGGCATTTGAAATATCCTTTTTCTCTTTTTTTTTCTTCATTTTTTAGTATGAAGTAAATTACACTTTCAACCTCTTATCTCAAATCGATTTGTTTTTGTTGTGAAAGGAAATATGGTAATAATAGTTTTGATTCGTTAAAATGAGGTAGATTTCCAACAGAGAGAATTTCAATTTATATGATCGTTTAATTAAACTCTGCATAAATGTTAACGAAATAGTCAACACAAGTGGACGAGGTATATGACTCTCTAATAAGTTTGCACAACCCGAAGTGCTATGGAAATGAAAGAAAAGGGATCCCGGGAAGGTGCTTTGAGGGATCGAACCCGTTATCCCCTTTTGCCACAAGCTCGAGTCTAACCGTTTGTGCAACATCTGCCAACCTTAAATAATTCTTGTGTCTAATTATACTTATTTGTAGTTGTTTGTTTTTGCCAAACTATGTTTTCTCAAACGATGAGCATTTCGTAGGGGTAATTTGGGTATAAAAATGACCTACTTTGAGCTTTCCAGTCCTGTAAAAAATGTATACTATTTTTTTTTTCTTGTTTCAGCTTAGCATTGTGACTTTCTAGAATAGTTTTTAACAAATTTTAAGTTAATAGATCCATTTGCATATTAATGGCTAATTAAGTTTCACTATACCGAAATTACCCCGTGAATGGGGGAATATGGGTACAGTAACGGTTAGAGAGCAAAGTCTGGTTTTAGCAAACCCTACTTAATTTTTTCAAACTTATGTTGTCTGTAGGTATAATATAAATAATGAGATAATATAAAAACTAATTTTTATTAGGATTAAGACAAATTCCAGGCTACAAATAAAACAAATTCGAAGTAAAGAATACATAAAATGCACAAAATGACAAATCGCTTATTGACTGGGCAGTATTTGTTTTGTGAGAGATATTATATTATAGCAGCATACAGGGTGTCCACTCCAATCGTGGCCCAATAGCTAATTTCTAAACCGTTAGAGATAAGCATATAGTTTATTTAGGAAAAAATCTCCAAATTACGAAAGGAATTTTGGGTCTATTCAATGTTTTTCAAAAAATAAAATTTTGAAAGAGTTACGAAATTTAGATTTTTATACAGCCCCCCAGTCCTATCAATCATATTTAGTAAAATATTCTTAACACTGTAACGTTTAAAACTAAAAAAAAATCACTCTTCTACCACAAAAATTGACCGAGTTATGACGTTTTGAAAAATCAAGATTTTGAAGGATTTCGCATATACGGTCCCTTAAGCGATCTCTCGATGACGTGATGAAATCCTTCAAAATCTTGATTTTTCAAAACGTCATAACTCGGTCAATTTTTGTGGTAGAAGAGTGATTTTTTTTTTAGTTTTAAACGTTACAGTGTCAAGAATGTTTTACTAAATATGATTGATAGGACTGGGGGGCTGTAGAAAAATCTAAATTTCGTAACTCTTTCAAAATTTGATTTTTTGAAAAACATTGAATAGACCCAAAATTCCTTTCGTAATTTGGAGATTTTTTCCTAAATAAACTATATGCTTATCTCTAACGGTTTAGAAATTAGCTATTGGTCCACGATTGGAGTGGACACCCTGTATATAACCTCAGGTAGTTAGGAGGCACATAAATTCCTGCTTTGTAGTCCAATAAAATAATTATTTGTCCTTCTGATATGTAACTTAACTGTATACCCAAATTACCCCATGTTTTTAAATCATTAATTACATGAAAACTAATAATGATAAATGTTTCCATTCAATGACAAATGAAAGTAAACATATGTAATGTCTACGTACCTAAATTTGAAAAACATAAGAGTGAGAGGTTAATTTGCAACACTATTTGGAAGTAGTTGGTTTGCATTACATTGCCGTTTTCAAAAAGGCGAATTTATTTTTTATCAATTATAATAAGAGTGTTGGAAACATTTTTTAGCATAATTTCATAGGTATGGAGGATGTTTATAACTGATTTTTTTGTAGGTGTCTCAAATGATTAGTTTTCATTTTATTCAATGAAATATAATTTATACCCAAATTACCCCGACTACCCAAATTACCCCGACCCACCCTACTCAGTTTATGTAGCAAGTCAGCGTATCATATCAAGTGGTCAATGGCCCCTCAATGTGAGAACGCGGGAGGTGGTTGCGACCTCCCAAAAAAATTCTTAATTCAACTTTTTTTTTTCTCTCTCTTTTTTCTTTCTTTCTTTTCTTTTTTTTTTTTTTTGTTGATCATTCGGTTAATCTGAAGATGCTATTATACGGTCTTTAAAAATAATAATAATGCCTGCTATACACATATTTTCTTCTAGGATGGGAAAGATAAATTGCGGGTTATTATTTGGTAAAACTTTGAAGTTTTAAGTTGATAAACTAAGGATTTTAACCCTCCCAAAAATGAAGTTTAAGGTGCTCCTGCAAGTAGTTTATGCAAATTAATTAATATACAAGTACCCGCTTGATGGAATATCCATTTTGCCTTGAAAAAAATATTGTAAAAAGCGGAATCAAAATAATACATTATAGTTGTTTGGTACATTGAAAATGTATTACATTAAGTCAGGGTTCCCAATAGCGAAAAAAGATGAGCTAGAAAATCTCATTATGGCGCAAGTTGCGCCATCAAAATTTTTGGAGGTAATTTTTTAAAACTAATTTATTTTTTACTTATTTATTTAAATTATTTACTGATTTTTTCAATAAAAGTTATTCATTAATTAATACTTTTAATTTAAATTAGTTCTTTTATTTCTTTATTATTATTATTTATTCATTTATTTTGTGTGTGTAAGTGTGCTTGGGATGTCTGGAAGAGAAAAAAAAGCGATTATGTTCCACGCATAATTAGTACTTTTAGAAAATTAATAATAATTAAAAAATAAAATGAGTAGTATTTAAAAAAATAAAGAAATATTTTAAAAATAAATAAATGTTAAAAAAATATTTGAAAAAAATTAAACAAAAAAGATACGTAAAAATAAAAAAAAGCACAAAAGGGTTTTGAATTTTTTTTTTTTTTTTTGGGGGGGGGGGGGAATTTGCGCCATTGAGCTTGGGGGGGATCGGCACCCCTGTCCCCCTCCATTGAAATTAGAAAGTTTTTCAAAAATGAAAAAAGAATTGATTTTAATGATCTTAATTCTACAAGAGATTACAACAATTCAATTTAACAAGCGTGGGAAAATCGTGAGAAAATCCCGCATCGAAATCTTTTAAAAGTGCGAGATTTTCGCGTTCTCGCCCTTTATCGGGAACCGTATAATATTAAGCGTGATATTCTTTTAACCGATATTCTTATTAGCGGGCTCCATTGTAAGTTGAATGCCTTGAACTGCCTTTGTGACAAGTGTCAAGAAAGTCGAAACTAAGCTTCACGTCATTCTAAGTTATTTCTAAATTATTCTACTGACAGCCTCTTAAATTCTTCCCTAATGCTCTGTTGAGGAAACTTTTTTCCCTCTACGTTAAAAGTGAAAAAAATATCACTATTTGTTGCTGCCGACGTTTTCCGATTGAAGATTAGGACTGTCTGAAAACGTTTTTGTGACTTTATGATTATTATTTCGTGTTTCTTTTTATCGCCGTTTTTCTTTTTTCGTTTTTCATTTTTACATGACGGCGATCATCCGTTTATCTGTCGTTCTCTTCTTAGTGATATTCTCCAGCTGTTGTTTGTTTACGGAGAATTTGTTAAGTTGAACTCTGGATGCTTCTGATTTATTACTTATTTATGACTTGTACTTACTTTAATCTTGTTTTCGTGGCCTTAATGTGTGTGATGTTTAATATTTTTTTCCCCTTAAAACAAATGTTTTTAGAAATTCGTGTTAAACTGATGGGAACTGATTTGGAATGAGTGTAATTTTAGCTACAATATGAATTTAATTTTTATGGAACAATAGAGAAATTTCTTGTGGATTTAGTTATTATATTTTTAACTATTAGACAGGACGGGACAGTCATTTGCTGTTGAAATTTATAATACCGACAAAAGTTAGACAGTTGTTAAAAATAAAATTAAGTAAATAAATATATATGTAAATAAAATATGAAAAAATAAAATAAAAGCAAAGATGAGATTGTTTTCCCATTCTTAACTTTTAGAAAATTTATCATTTTTAATCAAACTCTTGTGTAACATTGAAATTCATATGATAAATATATATTTAAAGATGTGTTCAACTGCGGGATGAGGTTAATAATTCCTTCAAAATGATTGTTTTTATAATTATTGGTTCTTATCGCTGGATAACTACAATCAGGGCCGCAACCAGACTATTGTTTCGGGGAGGTTTTTACGAACTCCTTTCTCGGGAAATCAATATGATAAATAAAATTTGATTTCATGCTCTATCGGTAGATGTTTAAGGGGCATTAACTTGAAAAATAAAATAACATATCTTTCCAATGAAGGAAAAAATTCTGATGCGTACAAAGCATCTTCGCCCCAGTTAAAAAGTTGTGTATGGAATTGTGTTTGTAAAAATTGCAATGAAGATAAATGCTGCAGATAAATCAATTAATTATTAATGATAATTTCCTTTTTCAAATAAAATTGAAAAGCATATAAGAAAATTAAAAACAAAATAGTAACAATACGAGTATTATTTTTCAGCAAAAAAGGGCATTAAAAAGCATTTTTTGGAACAGTTTTGAAAATTTTCGGAGGGGGTTTGAACCCTAAAAACTCACCCCTTAAATACGGCCCTGACTACAATACTTCAGAAGTTCTTCTGTTTTCTTCCAACACGTGCATAGCATTATTAAAATGTGCGTAGGGCTGTTAAAAACAACGAAATTTTTAAAACAAAAATTAACTGAATAATAATTAGTTTTTAACTAGAATTTCGTCATCGCATTCGCAAAATACAGAAAACCCCCGCGGAAGCGAGGTGACACACCTCCAGGAAAACACCCTCTCGGGAGCACGCCATTGGCCGAGCCCGAAAGGCGCATTTTCTGCGAGTGGCGTGTACGCGCACGAGACTTGTTTTGTTTCCTATCGTCTCTTCTCGGAACAGCAGTCATTGCCCGACCTAGTCTGCGGTTGTTTTCTTTCTGGGTGACGTGCCTGCGAATTTAAATATGGCTTCATTATTTTTTATGGCCCTCTTTTTTGCCCGCAAGGTACGCGGGCATGCCATTGTTTGCAAACATTTACGACATCTTGGTGACGTAGTTGTGTTTTTAACTTTTGCGTCACACAGGTGGCGTGAAGTCTGGTTGTGGAGACTAAACTCGTTTGATAGTTGGTCACATTTAACTTACTTAATATTGTTTACCAGCAAATTAAATGCAACTTATCCCCCCCCCCCCAAGCGAGAGAGCTCCTCCCCCCAAAACATGAAATATTGTTAAAACTTTAATGGTACAGACTAGAGATGAGCCGGATTCGGCCCGAGCCCGAGACGGACTCGGGCCCTTTAACTTCAAGCAACTTTCGGGCTCGGGCGGGCTCCGGCTCGATCTCATATTAAGATGGTCAGTTTTTATACAAATACAACGTTCACGGAATAAAATATTGGGGTACTTCAAGAGCGTGAGAGCAGTTTTTCTTAATGGCAGCAATAATAATAATAATAATTCAAAAAGATAGCACCCACTTATAATATATTTGCGATTGCTATTACGATATACCATATGGCAGTGCATCCCAAGTGGAAATTAAAAATATATATTGATGTTTGATACACTCGGGCTCGGGCCGGATCGGGCTCAAAACAAGACAATATCACTCGGGCTCGGGCGGGCTCGGATTAAAAATTCTCGGGCTTGGGCGGGCTCGGGCCTTCAAAAGTGAGCCCGAACTCATCTCTAGTACAGACTGCACCATAGCCCCTTTCCTTCTAGTTTGGCACCCCTACTGTTGACATGCGATCGATGCAACAGTTTAAAAATTGTAGTTCAAACTCTTCAAATGAAATATAGTTGCATATTAATTATTAAAAGAAGTAGCATTCATAGAGGCCGAACGAGAAACGGCAGGTTCCTCACCTCCAGAGGCGGATACAAGGGAGGGGCGATCGCTCCTCCTTTGAGGGACTCTTCTCCAGCAGTTTTTCGACTTTGAAGTTCGAAAAAGGCACTATTAGATGATTTTCGATGATACTATGAGAAATGGTTGGGATTCGAGGCTCTCCGATCTGGAATTTTATCAAAATTAAAGACCGAAACATTTGTAATAAACATGTGTTAACCAGGATATGTGGTAAAAAAAAAGAGGAAGGGGCAAGTTGGAAAAAACAATCGCCCCCTCCCCTTGGAACATTTTTGGATCCGCCCTTGCTCATCTCTGTCCTTGTCCTACTCCAATGTAATACTTTAACGTATTACCTCCTGCGCAGGGCCGGTCTTAGGCCGATTGGACCGATTTTGCCCAATCGGGCCTCGATCTAGCAAGGGGCCCCGCGCCAACAAATTATTTTTGCTTTTAGGTAAATGAGAAAAAAAGAACTATATCAAAATAAAAAGCTAATTGGCAATATTTAACTCATGGTTTAATCTGTCTGAAAGTATGGTGCTACGTTTAGTTCAATTTATGCTGTAGGAGCAAGGGGCCCCGCGCCGATAAATTATTTTTGCCTTTAGGTAAATGTTAACAAAGTATAAGTTAACAAACTATATCAAAATAAGAAGCTAATTGGCAATATTTACCTGGTGTTTAATCCGTCTGAAAGTATGGTGCTACGTTTTGTTCAATTTATGATGTAGGAGCAAGGGGCCCCGCAAAATTATTTTCGCCTTTAGGTAAATGTTAAAAAAAACTATATCAAAATGAAAAGCTGATTGTCTATATTTAACTGATGTTTAATCTGTTTGAAAGTATTTTGCTACGATTAGTTCAATTATGGTGTAGGAGAACTTTCTGAAACTTTTGACATCTCTATTATTCTATTGAAGTTATCAGATACATTCCCAAAACTACTACTGTCAGATAAATTATTAGAAAAATTTAAACATCTGTCGATTTGAACATCTTAAATCCAGGGTTGTACCTACGGCAACTTATACTCTATTGTCAAAAAAAGAAAAAAAAAACCATAATCGGCCTGCCTCAACGTCAATTCTAAATGATTATCGTCACTTAATATTATGGCTATAGGGGCCCCTCGCAGGGCCTTATTGTACTGGGATCTCCCATTTAAGGGGCAATTAAGGTATTTACTTATTTATTTGGAGGCGGGCTTATTAAAATTTATCGACAATGAAATGTTCTCCAAGAAAACACTACCGATGTTTACAGTTGCCAGTATGAAACGTAAAATATCAGTTGTACAAGCACAAGTTAAAGGGAAACATAAGAGCATTTTTCACCCGATGAGTTTTCCAGGGGCGTTTTTGTAAGGGGACCCATGAGGCCCTATTTTCTCCAAAAATCAACAAACACACTTAATCAAGATAATTTCTGAGCTTTTTGCCTTAAAAAAGCAAACGTAAGACAGGTTATAGCAAACCGTCCCGCATAGCTAGAGGTGGATGGCAATTTTTAATCTTTTCACGAGTGGCGTAACGAAAGGATAGGTGCTTTCCAGTGCCAGATTTATGGGGGGAATAGTAAATTTCTGTTTCTATATTCTGATAAATTTCCGAAAATTTCTGGAAGACTTGCTTTTTCTCTAACAACGAGGTCAATTGCCTAAAATGGCGTTTTAGGATTTAAAATTTTGGTAGAGATTTCTCATCTCCCGTTACCCTCTAACCCAGTGATTCCCAACCTGGGGGCGATCGCCCCCTAAGGGGCGATTTGGCCTCCTCAAAGGGGCGGTAAATTCTAATGGGGCGATAAGGGGTGATGGGTATTTAGAAGAGAAAACACTAGTAGTAAAGGGGTAGCAAAACCGAGTTTGTGTGTAAACATGTACGAAACCGGTTGTTCAGAGTTCAGACAATTAATCACAAGTTAAGGAAAAAACTAATTCAAGTTCAAGAGCTTCCTCCTTGAACCTTAGGAAGTATTTTGTCTTTCATTGTCCATTTTATGAATTTTCAGATTTTCAATATATTTTCTTTCAAAATTTTAGTTTCAATGATTTTAATTCCCCCAGATTCCAGTGTAGAAAGGAAAATAATTTCTTGAAAAATGTACTTCTGTTTTTGAAAAGTACGTCGATGATCTTAGTTAAATATCTCATCAGTTCGCTTTGTGAAAAAAAAAAAAAAAAATAAAGGTATTTTATTTATTTATTAATATTTTTAGTTTAAAAGTGATTGGTTAAAATTGCTTATATTTTTAATAATATCGATGTTCACTTATGGTTTTTTTTCGAGGAAAAAGGGGGGGGGGGTGAGAAGTGTCAGTCAGCGTCTTAAAGGGGGCGATGATCTCAAAGTTGTGAAACACTGCTCTAACCAAAACGGCAACCAGAGAATTAGGGCCCACAATATGCTGAGTTGATGATTTTTCTTTAAATATTCTTTATTACTGAAGAGAAGTAAAAAATGCGCTTTGGGAGAAATAACGGGTACCCGTTCCTTCTTCCATAACTTGGCCAAAAGTAACTTAAAATTAGTTTTTGAGGCAACAATTTCAAAGCATTTCTAGTAAGAAACCTCCATCTAATATCAAGGTCCTCTAATAGATCATCTAAAACTGCGTTTTCAGGACTATAATTTCCAAAATTTTTGGGGAAGAGCCCTCAAAGAAATGGGGGAGTTTGAGTTTTTTTTTTCAAAGTGCCACCCCCCCTAAAAATATTCTCTCGTTTGGGCCGCTGCCTGAAATGTCTTCAAACATCATTTTAAAATATATATTTGGAAAGGAGAGTCTGAATTTGAGCCTGAATTTCTCGCCCATTCCTCTGACATTACCGAAGATTGTTTAGAATTGCATTTTAAAAATTCAACGAGGACAAATGTCTAGAAGAGCGCTCCACCCTGCCATCCTCTAAATTATTATTCTAAGCTTGGTCCCATTAGCCCTCTCCAAAATTTAAACATATATACCCCACTATTTGCCTGCTACTAGTACAACTTAGTTCTTAGGAATATAATCAAGAATGCAACATGCTTTTTCGGATATATGAAACGGTTATATAAGTAGTCTTTTCATTCATCAACGAAAGGGTCAGGGAAGGTGCATAAAATAGAAAGAAAGGTTAGTCTGTAATGGCTTGTTTTAGCAAGCTATTGATTCATTTTTTTTTTCTTGTAAAAAAATAGCGAAACAAAAAGTTTTTATTTTAAAAAGAGTTATATTCATTTGAGCCTCAAACTAAATGTAATCATTTTGCAAAGAGGGCCCCGCCAGAGTTCTCCAATCGGGCCCCGCATTTGCTAAGGCCGGCCCTGCTCCTGCGCCGATGAATTTCATTCTTTTGTGTCAAACGGAACTTTTATCTTTCGTAAAAAAAAACTTAAACGAGAACAAAAATTGCACATACAATAAAACCTTTTCGAGCGGTCAATATTTTGTGCCACGGATTTTTTGCCGCATAGACCTAATGTTGAAATCCCCCCCCCCCCCAGCAGAGAACCACCCAACTCCCTTGATTGGCCATCGAGTGGGCTGGTCATTTCAATTAAAAAAA
Source organism: Uloborus plumipes (assembly GCA_038373865.1). Taxonomy (NCBI): domain Eukaryota; kingdom Metazoa; phylum Arthropoda; class Arachnida; order Araneae; family Uloboridae; genus Uloborus; species Uloborus plumipes. Next base: position 54,455 of record JAXGGA010003146.1, read on the forward strand.
AAAAAAAACGTTCGCTTCCTCTTTCTAATCTTTGTCCTTCGGCTCAAGATCAGCTTAGGGGAGGTCTTAATTGATTGCGATAATTTGGGAGTAAAAATTTTATTCACGTTTCTTCATTTGCTGGTCAGTGATCTGAATTGTAACAATCTCAGAGAGTGTTTTTTATACCTATGGGGGGGGGGTGGGGGGGGGGGGGTAGAGGGGGGGAATGACAAATTAGGTAGAATACAAAGAACAACGTATAATGGGGGGGGGGGGGGGGGGGGGGGGGGGGGGGGGGGGGGGGGGGGGGGTGGGGGGAGGGTGGGCAGGGGGGGGGGGGGGGCGAACAAACTTACAAGAAAAGGGGGGGGAGAATAAGGATAAAGGGGGGGGGGGGGGTGGGGTGGACATTAAAATGAAGTGTACGAAGAAAATAATATAAGGGAGGGGGGGGGGGTGGAGGGGGGGGGGGGGGGGTGTGGGGGCAGTGTTTATAAAAAAAAGTGTGGGGGGGGGGGGGGGGGGGGGGGGGGGGGGGGGGGGGGGGGGGGGGGGGGGGGGGGGGGGGGGGGGGGGGGGGGGGGGGGGGGGGGGGGGGGGGGGGGGGGGGGGGGGGGTGGGGGGGGGGGGGGAGGGGGGGGTGGGGGGGGGGGGGGGGGGGGGGGGGGGGGGGGGGGGGGGGGGGGGGGGGGGGGGGGGGGGGGGGGGGGGGGGGGGGGGGGGGGGGGGGGGGGGGGGGGGGGGGGGGGGGGGGGGGGGGGGGGGTGGGGGGGGGGGGGGGGGGGGGGGGGGGGGGGGGGGGGGGGGGGGGGGGGGGGGGGGGGGGGGGGGGGGGGGGGGGGGGGGGGGGGGGGGGGGGGGGGGGGGGGGGGGGGGGGGGGGGGGGGGGGGGGGGGGGGGGGGGGGGGGGGGGGGGGGGGGGGGGGGGGGGGGGGGGGGGGGGTGGGGGGGGGGGGGGGGGGGGGGGGGGGGGGGGGGGGGGGGGGGGGGGGGGGGGGGGGGGGGGGGGGGGGGGGGGGGGGGGGGGGGGGGGGGGGGGGGGGGGGGGGGGGGGGGGGGGGGGGGGGGGGGGGGGGGGGGGTGGGGGGGGGGGGGGGGGGGGGGGGGGGGGGGGGGGGGGGGGGGGGGGGGTGGGGGGGGGGGGGGGGGGGGGGGGGGGGGGGGGGGGGGTGGGGGGGGGGGGGGGGGGGGGGGGGGGGGGGGGGGGGGGGGGGGGGGGGGTGGGGGGGGGGGGGGGGGGGGGGGGGGGGGGGGGGGGGGGGGGGGGGGGGGGGGGGGGGGGGGGGGGGGGGGGGGGGGGGGGGGGGGGGGGGGGGGGGGGGGGGGGGGGGGGGGGGGGGGGGGGGGGGGGGGGGGGGGGGGGGGGGGGGGGGGGGGGGGGGGGGGGGGGGGGGGGGGGGGGGGGGGTGGGGGGGGGGGGGGGGGGGGGGGGGGGGGGGGGGGGGGGGGGGGGGGGGGGGGGGGGGGGGGGGGGGGGGGGGGGGGGGGGGGGGGGGGGGGGGGGGGTGGGGGGGGGGGGGGGGGGGGGGGGGGGGGGGGGGGGGGGGGGGGGGGGGGGGGGGGGGGGGGGGGGGGGGGGGGGGGGGGGGGGGGGGGGGGGGGGGGGGGGGGGGGGGGGGGGGGGGGGGGGGGGGGGGGGGGGGGGGGGGGGGGGGGGGGGGGGGGGGGGGGGTGGGGGGGGGGGGGTGGGGGGGGGGGGGGGGGGGGGGGGGGGGGGGGGGGGGGGGGGGGGGGGGGGGGGGGGGGGGGGGGGGGGGGGGGGGGGGGGGGGGGGGGGGGGGGGGGGGGGGGGGGGGGGGGGGGGGGGGGGTGGGGGGGGGGGGGGGGGGGGGGGGGGGGGGGGGGGGGGGGGGGGGGGGGGGGGGGGGGGGGGGGGGGTGGGGGGGGGGGGGGGGGGGGGGGGGGGGGGGGGGGGGGGGGGGGGGGGGGGGGGGGGTGGGGGGGGGGGGGGGGGGGGGGGGGGGGGGGGGGGGGGGGGGGGGGGGGGGGGGGGGGGGGGGGGGGGGGGGGGGGGGGGGGGGGGGGGGGGGGGGGGGGGGGGGGGGGGGGGGGGGGGGGGGGGGGGGGGGGGGGGGGGGGGGGGGGGGGGGGGGGGGGGGGGGGGGGGGGGGGGGGGGGGGGGGGGGGGGGGGGGGGGGGGGGGGGGGGGGGGGGGGGGGGGGGTGGGGGGGGGGGGGGGGGGTGGGGGGGGGGGGGGGGGGGGGGGGGGGGGGGGGGGGGGGGGGGGGGGGGGGGGGGGTGGGGGGGGGGGGGGGGGGGGGGGGGGGGGGGGGGGGGGGGGGGGGGGGGGGGGGGGGGGGGGGGGGGGGGGGGGGGGGGGGGGGGGGGGGGGGGGGGGGGGGGGGGGGGGGGGGGGGGGGGGGGGGGGGGGGGGGGGGGGGGGGGGGGGGGGGGGGGGGGGGGGGGGGGGGGGGGGGGGGGGGGGGGGGGGGGGGGGGGGTGGGGGGGGGGGGGGGGGGGGGGGGGGGGGGGGGGGGGGGGGGGGGGTGGGGGGGGGGGGGGGGGGGGGGGGGGGGGGGGGGGGGGGGGGGGGGGGGGGGGGGGGGGGGGGGGGGGGGGGGGGGGGGGGGGGGGGGGGGGGGGGGGGGGGGGGGGGGGGGGGGTGGGGGGGGGGGGGGGGGGGGGGGGGGGGGGGGGGGGGGGGGGGGGGGGGGGGGGGGGGGGGGGGGGGGGGGGGGGTGGGGGGGGGGGGGGGGGGGGGGGGGGGGGGGGGGGGGGGGGGGGGGGGGGGGGGGGGGGGGGGGGTGGGGGGGGGGGGGGGGGGGGGGGGGGGGGGGGGGGGGGGGGGGGGGGGGGGGGGGGGGGGGGGGGGGGGGGGGGGGGGGGGGGGGGGGGGGGGGGGGGGGGGGGGGGGGGGGGGGGGGGGGGGGGGGGGGGGGGGGGGGGGGGGGGGGGGGGGGGGGGGGGGTGGGGGGGGGGGGGGGGGGGGGGGGGGGGGGGGGGGGGGGGGGGGGGGGGGGGGGGGGGGGGGGGGGGGGGGGGGGGGGGGGGGGGGGGGGGGTGGGGGGGGGGGGGGGGGGGGGGGGGGGGGGGGGGGGGGGGGGGGGGGGGGGGGGGGGGTGGGGGGGGGGGGGGGGGGGGGGGGGGGGGGGGGGGGGGGGGGGGGGGGGGGGGGGGGGGGGGGGGGGGGGGGGGGGGGGGGGGGGGGGGGGGGGGGGGGGGGGGGGGGGGGGGGGGTGGGGGGGGGGGGGGGGGGGGGGGGGGGGGGGGGGGGGGGGGGGGGGGGGGGGGGGGGGGGGGGGGGGGGGGGGGGGGGGGGGGGGGGGGGGGGGGGGGGGGGGGTGGGGGGGGGGGGGGGGGGGGGTGGGGGGGGGGGGGGGGGGGGGGGGGGGGGGGGGGGGGGGGGGGGGGGGGGGGGGGGGGGGGGGGGGGGGGGGGGGGGGGGGGGGGGGGGGGGGGGGGGGGGGGGGGGGGGGGGGGGGGGGGGGGGGGGGGGGGGGGGGGGGGGGGGGGGGGGGGGGGGGGGGGGGGGGGGTGGGGGGGGGGGGGGGGGGGGGGGGGGGGGGTGGGGGGGGGGGGGGGGGGGGGGGGGGGGGGGGGGGGGGGGGGGGGGGGGGGGGGGGGGGGGGGGGGGGGGGGGGGGGTGGGGGGGGGGGGGGGGGGGGGGGGGGGGGGGGGGGGGGGGGGGGGGGGGGGGGGGGGGGGGGGGGGGGGGGGGGGGGGGGGGGGGGGGGGGGGGGGGGGGGGGGGGGGGGGGGGGGGGGGGGGGGGGGGGGGGTGGGGGGGGGGGGGGGGGGGGGGGGGGGGGGGGGGGGGGGGGGGGGTGGGGGGGGGGGGGGGGGGGGGGGGGGGGGGGGGGGGGGGGGGGGGGGGGGGGGGGGGGGGGGGGGTGGGGGGGGGGGGGGGGGGGGGGGGGGGGGGGGGGGGGGGGGGGGGGGGGGGGGGGGGGGGGGGGGGGGGGGGGGGGGGGGGGGGGGGGGGGGGGGGGGGGGGGGGGGGGGGGGGGGTGGGGGGGGGGGGGGGGGGGGGGGGGGGGGTGGGGGGGGGGGGGGGGGGGGGGGGGGGGGGGGGGGGGGGGGGGGGGGGGGGGGGGGGGGGGGGGGGGGGGGGGGGGGGGGGGGGGGGGGGGGGGGGGGGGGGGGGGGGGGGGGGGGGGTGGGGGGGGGGGGGGGGGGGGGGGGGGGGGGGGGGGGGGGGGGGGGGGGGGGGGGGGGGGTGGGGGGGGGGGGGGGGGGGGGGGGGGGGGGGGGGGGGGGGGGGGGGGGGTGGGGGGGGGGGGGGGGGGGGGGGGGGGGGGGGGGGGGGGGGGGGGGGGGTGGGGGGGGGGGGGGGGGGGGGGGGGGGGGGGGGGGGGGGGGGGGGGGGGGGGGGGGGGGGGGGGGGGGGGGGGGGGGGGGGGGGGGGGGGGGGGGGGGGGGGGGGGGGGGGGGGGGGGGGGGGGGGGGGGGGGGGGGGGGGGGGGGGGGGGGGGGGGGGGGGGGGGGGGGGTGGGGGGGGGGGGGGGGGGGGGGGGGGGGGGGGGGGGGGGGGGGGGGGGGGGGGGGGGGGGGGGGGGGGGGGGTGGGGGGGGGGGGGGGGGGGGGGGGGGGGGGGGGGGGGGGGGGGGGGGGGGGGGGGGGGGGGGGGGGGGGGGGGGGGGGGGGGGGGGGGGGGGGGGGGGGGGGGGGGGGGGGGGGGGGGGGGGGGGGGGGGGGGGGGGGGGGGGGGGGGGGGGGGGGGGGGGGGGGGGGGGGGGGGGGGGGGGGGGGGGGGGGGGGGGGGGGGGGGGGGGGGGGGGGGGGGGGGGGGGGGGGGGGGGGGGGGGGGGGGGGGGGGGGGGGGGGGGGGGGGGGGGGGGGGGGGGGGGGGGGGGGGGGGGGGGGGGGGGGGGGGGGGGGGGGGGGGGGGGGGGGGGGGGGGGGGGGGGGGGGGGGGGGGGGGGGGGGGGGGGGGGGGGGGGGGGGGGGGGGGGGGGGGGGGGGGGGGGGGGGGGGGGGGGGGTGGGGGGGGGGGGGGGGGGGGGGGGGGGGGGGGGGGGGGGGGGGGGGGGGGGGGGGGGGGGGGGGGGGGGGGGGGGGGGGGGGGGGGGGGGGGGGGGGGGGGGGGGGGTGGGGGTTGGGGGGGGTGTGGGGGGGGGTGTGGGGGTGGGGGGGGGGGGGGGGTGGGGGGGGTGGGGGGGGGGTGGGTGGGGGTGGTGGGTGGGGGTGGGTGGGGGGTGGGGGGGTGTGGGGGTTTGGGGGTGTGGGGTGGGTGGGTGGGGGTGGGGGGGGGTGGGGGTTGGTGGTGGGGGGGTGGGGGTTTGGGGGGGGGTGGGGTGGTGGGGTTGGGTGGTGTGGGGGGGGGGGGTGGGGTGGGGGGGGTGGTGTGGTTGGGTGGGGGGGTGGGGTGTGGGGTGGTGGGGGGTTGGGGGGTGGGTGGGGGTGGGGGGGTGGGGTGGGGGGGTGGGGGGTGGGGGGGGGTGGGGTGGGGGGGGGGGGGTGTGGGGGGTGGGGGGGTGGGTGTGGGGGTGGGGGGTGGTGGGGGGTGGGGTTGGGGTGGGGGGGGGTGTGGGGGTGGGGGGTGGGGGTGGGGTGGTGGGGGGGGGTGTTGGGGGGGGTGGGTGTGGTGGGGGGGTGGTGGGTGGTTGTTGTGGGGGGTGTGGGGGGGTGTGTGGGGGGTGGTGGTGTTGGTGGTGTTGGTGGGTTGGGTGTGTGGTGGTGGTTGGGTGGTGGGTGTGGTGGGGGGTTTGGGGGGTGGGGGGGTGTTTTGGGGGTGTGGGGTTTGGTGGGGGGGGTGGGGGGGGGGGTGGGGGTGGGGGTGGTGTGTGGGTTGGGTTTGGGGGTGTGTGGGGGTGGGTGGGGGGGGGTGGGGGTTGGGGGGTGTGGGTGGGGGGTGTGTGGGTTGGGGGTGGGGGGTGGGGGTGGGGGGGGTGGGTGTGGGTGGGGTGGGGGGGTGGGGTGTGGGTGGTGGGTGGTGGGGGGGTTTGTGGGGGGGTGGGGTGGGGGTGGGTTGGGGGGGGTGTGTGGTGGTTGTTGGGGGGGGGTGGGGGTTGGGGGGGTGGGGGTGTGGTGTGGGGTTGGTGGGGGTGTGTGGGGTGTGGGTTGGGTGTGGGGGGGGGGGGGTGGTGGGGTGGGGGGGTTGGGGTGGGGGGGTGGGGGTGGGTGTGGGGGTTGGTGTGGGTGGTGGTGGGTGGGGGGGGGGTGGTGTTGGGGGGGGGGTGGGGGGGGGGGGTGGGGGGGGTGGTGGGGTTGTGGTGGTGGGGGGGGTGTGGGTGGTTGTTGGGTGGGGTGTGGTGTGGTTGGGGGTGGGGGGTGGTGGGTGGGGGTTGGGGGGTGTGTTGGGGGTGGTGGGGGGGGTGGGTGTGGTTGGGGGGGGTGGGGGGGTGGGGTGGGGGGGGTGTGGGGTGGTGGGTGGGTGGGGGTGGGGTGGTGGGGGTGGGGTGTGGTGTGGGGGGGGGTGGGGTGGGGGGTGGGGGGGTGGGGGTGGTTGGGTGGGGGGGGTGGTGGGGGGGGGGGGTGGGTGTGGGTGGGGGGGTGGTGGGGGTGGGGGGGGGGGGGGGTGGGGGTGTGGGGTGGGTTGTGGGTGGGGGGGGTGGGGGGGTGGTGGGGTGTTGTGGTGGGGGTGGGGGTGGGGTGTTGGGGGGGTTGGGGGGGGGGGGGGTGTGGGTTGGGTGTGTTGGGTGGGGGGGGGGTGGGGGTGGGGGGTGGGGTGGTGGGGGGGGTGGGTTGTGGTGGGGGGGGTGGGGGTGGGGGTGTGGGTGGGGGGGGGGGGGGGTGGGTGGGTTGGGGGGGGGGGGTGGTGTGGGGGGTGGGGGGGGGGTGGGTGTGGGTTGGGGTGGGGGGGTGTGGGGGTGGTGGGGTGGGGTGGGGGGTGGGGGGTGGGGGTGGGGTGGGGTGGGGGGGGGTGTGGGGTGGGTGGGGGTGGGGGGTGGGGGGGTGGGGGGGTGGGTGTGGGTGGGTGTGGGGGGGGTGGGGGGGTTGGGTGGGGGGTGGGGTGGGGTGGGGGGGTTGGGTGGGGTGGGGGTTGGTGGGGGTGGGGTGGGGGTTGGGGGGTGGGGGTGTGTGGGGGTGGGGTGGTTGGGGTGGGTGGGGGGGTGGGTTGGGGGGGGTGGTGTGGGTGGGGGGGGGTGGTGTGGGGTGGGGGTGGTGGGGGGGGGTGGGGGGGGTGGGGGGGGTGTGTGGGGGGGTTGGGGGGGGGGGTGGTGTGGGTGGTGGGTGGGGGGGGGTGTGGGGGGTGTGGTGGGGGGGGGGTGGGGGGGGTTGTGGGGGGGGGGGGGGGGGGGGGGTGGGGGGGGGTGGGGGGGGGGGGTGTGGGGGGGTGTGGGGGTGGGGGGTGGGGGGTGGGGGTGTGGGTGGGGGGTGGTGGGGGGTGGGGGGGGGGGGTGGTGGGGTGGGGGGGTGGGGGTGGTGGTGGGGGGGGGTGGGGGGGGGTGGGGTTGGGTGGGGGGGGGTGGGGGGGGGGGGTGGTGGGGTGTGGGGGGGGGGGGTGGGGGTGGTTGGTGGGGTGGGTGGGGGGGGGTGGGTGGGGGTGGGGGTGGGGGGGGGGGTGGGGGGGGGTGGGGGGGGGTGGTGGGGGGGGTGGGTGGGGGGGGGGGGGGGGTGGGGGTGGGTGGGGGGGGGGGGGGGGTGGGGGGGGTGGGGGTGGGGTGTGTGGGGGGGGGGGGGTGGGGGGGTGGGGTGGGGGGTGGGGTTGGGGGGGGGGGGGGTGGGGGGGGGGGGGGGGTGGGGGGGTGGGGGTGGTTGGGGGGTGGGTTGGGGGTGGGGGGTGGGGGGGTGGGGGTGGGGGTGTGGGGGGGGGTGGGGGGTGGGGGTGGGGGGGGGTGGGGGGGGGTGGGGGGGGTGGGGGGTGGGGGGTGGGGGTGGGGGGGGGGGGGGGGGTTGGGGTGGTGGGGTGGGGGGGGGGGGGTGGGGGTGGGGGGGGGTGTGTGGGGTGGGGGGGTTGTGTGGGGTGGGGGGGGGTGGGGGGGGGGGGTGGGTGGGGGGGGTGGGTGGGGGGGGGTGGGTGGGGGGGGGGGGGGGTGGGGGGTGGGTGTGTGGGGTGGTGTGGGGTGGTGGGGGGTGGGGTGGGGGGGGGGGGGGGGGTGTGGGTGGGGGGGGGGTGGGTGGGGTGGGGTGGTGGGGGTGGGGGGGGGTTGGGGGGGGGTGGGTTGGGGGTGGGTTGGGGGTGGGGGTGGGGGTGGGGTGGGGGGTGGGGGGTGTGTGGGTGTGGGGGGGTGGGGGTGTGGGGGGTGGGGGGTGGGGTGGGGGTGTGGGGGGGTGGTGGGGGTGTTGGGGGGGGGGGGGGGGGGGGGGGGGGTGGGGGGGGGGTTGGGGGGGGTGGTGGGGTGTGGTGGGGGTGGGTGGGGGGGGGGGGGGGGGTGTGGGGGGGGGGGGTGGGTGGGGTGGGGGTGGGGGGGGTGGGGGGTGTGGGGTGGTGGTGGGGTGGGGTGGGGGGGGGGGGGGTGGGGGGGGTGGGTGGGGGGGGGGGGTGGGGGGGGGGTGGGGGGGGTGGTGGGGGTGGGTGGGGTGTGGGGTGGGGGGGTGGGGTGTGGGGGGGTGGTGGGGGGGGGGTGGGGGGTGGGGGTGGGGGGGGTGGGGGGGGGGGTGTGGTGGGGGGGTGTGGGGGGTGGGGTGGGGGGGTGGGGTGGTGGGGGGGGGTGGTGGGGGTGGGGTGTGGGTGGGTGGGGGGGGGTGTGGGGGGGGGGTGTGGTGGTGGTGGGGTGGTGGGGGGTGGGGGGGTGTGGTGGGGGGGGGGGGTGGGGGTGGGGGGGGGTGGGTGGGGGGGTGTGGTGGGGGGTGGTGTGGGGTGTGGGGGTGGGGGTTGGGTGGGGTGGGGGGGGTGGGGTGTGGGTGGTGGGGGGGTGGTGGTTGTGGGTGTGGTGGGTGGGGGGGGTGGGGGGTGTGGGTGGTTGGGTGGGGGGGGGGTGGGGGGGGGTGGGTGGGGTGTTGGTGGGGGTGTGGGGTGGGGGGTTGGTGGTGGGGGGGGTGGGGGGTGGGGGGGGTGGTGTGTTGGGTGGGTGGGGTGGGGGTGGGGTTGGTGGGGGGGTGGGGGTGTGGGGGTGGGTGGGGTGGTGTGGGGGGGGTGTGGGGTGGGGTGGGGGTTGGGGTGGGGTGTGGGGGGGGGTGGGGTGTGGTGGGTGGGGGGGTGTGGTGGGTGTGGGGTGGGTGGGGGGGGGGTGGGGTGTGGGGGTGTGGGGGGGGGTGGGGGGGGTGTTGGTGTGGTGTGGGGGGGTGGGTGTGGGGTGGTTTGGGGTGGGTTGTGGTGGGGGTGGGGGTGTGGGGTGGGGTGGGGGGGTGGGTGTGGGGGTTGTGGGTGGGGGTGTGGGGGTTGGGTGGTTGGGGGGGGTTGGGGTGGGTGGTTGGGGGTGTGGGTGGTTGGGTTGTGGGGGTGGGTGTGGGTTGTGGGTGGGGTGGGTGGGTTGTGTGGTTGGTGTTGTGTGGGTGGGGGTGGGTGTGGGGGTGTGTGGTGTGTTGGGGGGTGTGGTGGTGGGTTGTGATTTGGGGGTGGGGTTGGGGGGGTGGGTGGGTGGTGGGGTGGGGTGGTTGTGGGGTGGGGTGGGTGTTGTTGTGGGGGTTGTTGGTTGGGGTGGGGTTGTTTGGGGTTGGTGGGTTGGGGTGTTGGTGGGGTGTGGGGGTGGGTTTGGGGGGGTGTGGGGGGGGGGGGTTGTGTTTGTGGGGTTTGTGGGGTGGGGGTGGGTGGGGGGTGTTGGGGTTGTGTGGGGTGGGGGTGTGGTGGGGTGGGTGGGGTGTGGTGGTGTTGGGGGGGGGTGGGGGTGTGGTGGGTGTGGGGGTGGGGTGTGGGGGGGTGTGGTTGTGGTGGGGGGTGGGTGGGGGGGGTGTGGTGGTGTTTGGTGGGGGTGTGGGGGTTGGTGGGGGTTGGGTGGGTGTGGTTGGGGGGTGGGTGTTGGGGTGGGTGGGGGTGGGTGGGTGGGGGGGGTTGGTGTGTGGTGTTGTGGGGGGTGGGGGGGTTGGGGTGTGGGGTGGGTGGGTGGTGGGTGGGGGTGGGTGGGGGTTGTGTGGGTGGGGGGTGGGGGTGGGTGGTGTGGGGGGTGGGGGGGGGTGTGGGGGGGTGTGGTGGGTTGTGGGGGTGTGGGGGTGGGGGGTGTGGTGGGGGGGTGTGGTGGGGTGGGGGTTGGGGGTGGGTTGGTGGGGTGGGTTGGGTGGGGGGTGGGGTGGGGGGTGGTGGGGGTTGGTGGGGGGTGGGGGTGGGGGGTGTTGTGGGTGGGGTGGGGGGGTGGGTGGGGTGGGTGGGGTGGGGGGTGGGGTGGGGGTGGTGGGGGGGGTGGGGGGTGGGTGGGGGGTTGGGGGGGGGTGTGTGTGTTGGGGTTGGGTGGGGTGGGGTGTGGTGGTGGGGGGGGGTGTGGGGGGTGTGGGGTGTGTGGGGGGGTGGGTGTTGGGGGGGGTGTGGGGGGTGGGTGGGGTGGTGGTGGGGGGGTGGGGTGGGGTGGGTGGGTGGGGGGGGGGGGTGGGGTGGGGGGTGGGGTTTGGTGTGGGTGGGGGGGGTGGTGGGGGGGGTTGGGGGTGTGGTGGGTGGTGGGTGGGGGTGGGGGTGGGTGGTGGGGGGGGGTGGGTGGGGGTGGGGGGGTGTGGGGGGGGTGGGGTGGGTGGGGGGTGGTGGGTGGGGGGGGTGGGGTGGGGTGTGGGGGGGTGGGTGGTTGGGGGGTGTGGGTGGGGGTGGGGGGTGGTGGGTGGGGGTGGGGGTTGGGGGGGTGGGGTGGGGTGTGGGGTGGTGGGGGGTTGGGTGTGTGGGGGGTGGGGTGGGGGGGGTGGGGTGGTGGGTGGGGGGGGGTGGTGGGTTGGGGGGTGGTGGTTGGGGTGGTGGTGGTGGGTGGGGGGGTTGGGGTGGGGGGGGGGGGGGTGGGGGTGGTGGGGGGTGGGGGGTGGTGTGGGTGGGGGGTGTGGGGTTGGGGGGGTGGGGGTGGTGTGGGGGGGGGGTGTGTGGTGGTGGGGGGTGGGTGGGGTGTGGTGGGGGGTGGGGTTGGGTGTGGTGGGGGGGGGGGGTGGGGGGGGTGTGGGGGGGTGGGTGGGTGTGGGGGGTGGGGTGGGGGTGTGGGGGGGGTGGGGTGGGGGTGGGGGGGGGTGGGTGGTTGGGGGTGTGGGGGTGGGTGTGTGGGTGGGGGTGTGGTGGGTGTGGTGGGTGGGGGGGTGGGGGGGGTGGGGTGGTGGGTGTTGGGGGGGTGGGGGGGGGGTGGGTGTGGTGGTGGGGTGTGTGGGGTGGGGGTGTGGTTGGGGGGGTGGTGGGGGTGGGTGGGGGGGGGGGGGTGGGGTGGTGTGGGGGGTGTTTGGGGTGGGTGGGGGGGGTGGGGGGGGGGTGTGGGGGGGTGGGGGTGTGGTGGGTGGTGTGGGGGGGGGTGGTGGGTGTGGTGGGGTGGGTGGGGTGGTGGTGTGGGGGGTGGGGTGGGGTGGGGTGGGTGGGGGGTGGGGGTGGGGTGGTGGGGGGGGTTGGGGGGTGGGGGGGGGGGGGGGGTGGGGTGGGGTGGTGGTGGGTGTGGGGGGGTGGGGTGGGGGTGGGGGGGTGTGGGTGGTGTGTGTGGTGGGGGGGGTGGGGGGTTGGGTGGGGGGGGGGTGGGGGGGGTGTGGGGGTGGTGTGGGGGGTGGGTGGGGGGTGGGGGGGTTGGGTGGTGGGTGGGGGTGGGTGTGGGGGGGGTGGGGTGGGTGGTGTTGGGGTGTGGGTGGGTGGGGTGGGTGGTGGGGGGGGTGTGGGTGGGGTGGGTGGGGGGGTGTGGTTGGGGGGGGGTGGTGGTGTGTGGGGGGGTGGGGGTGGGGGGGTGGTGTGGGTGTGGGGTGGGGTGTGGGGGGTGGGGGGTGGGGGTGGGGTGGGTGGGTGGTGGTTGGGTGGGGGGTGGGGGTGGGGGGGTGGGGTGGGGGGGTGGTGGGGGTGGGGGTGGTGTTGGGGGGGGGGGTGGGGTGGGGGTGGGGGGTGGGGGGGTGGTTGGGGGGGGTGGGGGGGGGTGGTGGGGGGGGTGGGGGTGGTGGGGGTGGGGGGGGGTGTGGGGGGTGGTGGGGTGTGGGTGGTGGTGGGTGGGTGGGGTGTGGGTGGGGGGGTGGGGGTGGGGTGGGGGGTGTGGGGGGGGGGTGGGGGTGGTGGGGGGGGGTGGTGTGGGGGTGGGTGGGGGTGGGGGTGGTGGGGTGGTGGGGTGGGGGTGGTGGGGTGGGTGTGGGGGGTGGTGGGGGGTGGGGGTGGGTGGGGGGTGTGGGTGGGGGTGGGGGGGGTGGTTGGTGGGGTTGGGGGGTGGGGGGGGTGGGGGGTGGGTGGGTGGGGGGGGTGGGGTGGGTGGGGGGGGGTGGGGGGTGGGTGGTGGGGGGTGGGTGGGGGTGGTGGGGGTGGTGGTGGGGGGTGGGGGGGGTGTGTGGGGGTGGGGTGGGGGGGGGTGGGGTGGGGTGGGTGGGTGGGGTGGGTGGGGGGTGGGGGGTGGGGTGGGGTGGGGGGTGGGGTGTGGGGTGTGGGGGTGGGGTGGGGGTGTGGGGGGGGGGTGGGGGGGTGGGGGTGGTGGGGGTGGGGGTGTGGTGGGGGTGGGGGGGTGGGGTGGGGTGGGGGGGTGGTGGGGGGTGGGGTGGGGGGTGTGGGGGGGGGGTGGGGTGGGGGGGGTGGGGTGGGGTGTGGGGGGGGGTGGGGGTGGGGGGGGGGTGGGGTGGGGGTGGTGGGTGTGGGGTGGGTGGGGTGTGGGGGTGGGTGGGTGGGTGGGTGGGGGTGTTGGGTGGGGTGGTGGGGGTGTGGGTGGGGTGGTGTGGGGGTGGTGGTGGGTGGGGGGGGGGTGGGTGGTGGGGGTGGTGGGGGTGGTGGGTTGGGGGGTGGGGGTGGTGGGGGGTGTGGGGTGGGGTGGGGGGTGGGGGGGGTTTGGTGGGGGGTGGGGGGGGGGGTGGTGGTGGTGGGGGGTGGGGGGGGGTGGTGGGGGGGGGGGGGGGGGGTTGGGGGTGGGGTGGGGTGGTGGGGGGGTGTGGGGGTTGGTGGGTGGGGGGGGTGTGTGGGGTGGGTGGGGGTGGGGGGGTGTGGTGTGGGGTGGGGGGGGGTGTGGGGGGTGTGTGTTGGGGTGGGGGTGGTGTGGGGGGTGGTGGGTGGTTGGTGGGGGTGGGGTGGGGTGGGGGTGGTGGGGTGTGGGGGGTGGTTGGGGGGGGTGTGGGGGGTGGTGTGGGGGTGGGGGTGTGGGTGGGGTGGGGGGGGGGGGGTGGGGTGGGGGTGGGGTGTGGGGGGGGGGTGGGTGGGGTGGGGGTGGGGTGGGGGGGTGTGGGGGGTGGGGGGGTTGGTGTGTGGGGGTGGGGGGGTGGGGTGGGGGTGGGGGTGGGGTTGTGGTGGGGTGGGGGTGGGTGGGGGGGTTGGGGGTGGGGGGGTGGGGGGGGGTGGTGTTGGGTGTGTGGGGGTGGGGGGTGGGTTGGGTGGGGTGTGGTGGGGGTGGGGGGGGGTGGTGGGTGGGGGTGGTTGGGGGGTGGTGTGGGGTGGGTGGGTGGGGGTGTGGGGGGGTGGGGGTGGGTGGGGTTGGGGGTGTGGGGGGTGTGGGGTGGGGGGGGTGGGGGGGTGGGTGGGGGTGGGGTGGTTGGGGTTGGGTGGTGGTGGGGGGTGGGTGTGGGGTGTGTGGGGGGTTGGGGGGGTGGTGGGGGGGTGTTGGGGGTGGGGGTGGTGTGGGGTGGGTGGGGGGGTGGTGTGTGGTGTGGGTGGTGGGTGTGGGGTGGTGTGGTGGGTGGGTGGGGGGTGGGGGGTGGGGGGGGGTGGGGGGGGGGGGTGTGGGGGGTGGGTGGGGGGGGTGGGGGGGGGGTGGGGGGTGTGGGGGGGGGTGGGGGGGTGGGGGGGGGTGGTGGTGGGGGGGGGGGTGGGGGGGGGGTGGGTGGGGGTGGGGGGTGTGGGGGGGGTGTGGGGTGGGGGGTGGGGGGGGTGGTGGGGTTGTGGTGTGGTGGGGGGGGGGTGGTGGGGGGGGGTGTGTGGGGTGGGTTGGGGGTGTGGTGGTGGTGGGGTTGGGTTGGGGTGGGTGGTGGGGGGTGGGGTGTGGGTGGGGGTGGGGTAGGTGGTGGTGGGTGTGGGGTGGGTGTTGGGGGGGGGGTGTTGGTAAAGGAGGGGGGGGGGGGAGGGTGGGTGGGACAAATCAATCAGACAACAAGTCATTGACAACGGGGTGGGTGGTGGGGGGGGGGGGGGGGAGTAATTAGACGTGATGTGTGGTGGAATTTTTGTATTTTTATTTATTTTTGCCCATCCCCCCCTCCCCAAGTTTTCACAACCCTCTTATAATTTTTTATTTTTACCCCTCTTTTTTATTTTATTTATTTTTTTGAATATTGTTTATTTTTTTAATTATTACTTTTATTTTTTTTATATATTAATTTTTTTAAAGTTCGAATAATGCGCAGAATAGAATCGCTTTTTTTCCCTTCCAGACATTCCAACTACACACACGCAGAAAAAAAAAATAAATAAATAAAAAAATAAGTAAAAAAAGTAAAAGAAATAATTTAAATTAAAAAAATAAATTGATGAATAATTGAAATAAATAATTAAATTAGTTTACCCCCCCCCCCAATTTTGCTGGCGCCACTCGCGCCATTACGCCCCCCCCCCCTTTGTGGGCAAACCTGTTTTTATAAATCTCAAGCAGCTTAATGAACGTTTGGTGCCAATAGGAGAACGGTGAATCAAAAAAAAGAGAGAGAGAGTTAATACTATAGTGTCTAGTTTAATACAGACGATATTGAAACGATTCTCGGGTCCACATACGATTCGGAAGTCTTCCAGCATTGAAGTGATTTGATAATTGAATCGTTTATTACAGAAACCACCTAAGCGACAAACACTTAAAGCTCGAAAAAGTACTTTTACAGTTAATTTCTGAAAAAATCGATTAGGATTTCAACATTTTAAACTGGAAAATATCCATATTTAGAAGAGCAGGGGGGTGGTTATTTAATTTGTCAGCTTATCTCATTTCATCTCAATCACAACTTCAATTTTTCAGTTAAAATAATATAAAATAAAACAATGTTTTCAGTTTTACTGATTCAAATATATTAAATTTTATGCATTTACTGCCGTATCATAATAAATCAGCTGACTTATTGATAACTGACCTCTTTTGAAACCTACAAAGTTAATAATATTTTGACCGCAAAGATAAGGCAGCACATTTCCCATGTTTGTTCTTTTAAAATGTTTATATTGTTTCGCAAATTTTCAAATGTTTCTCTAAAGTTTCTTAAAATTTCAATTTGTTCATTTGTTGTTTTTTCGAATCTACACATTTTGCGACACTTAAAGGACTAATTTATTAAACTTCCAAATATAATTTGCAATTAATATTTAGCTGCTATAAAAGCGCTTGTTAATTTGCAAAATTTAATTTTTCCATCTTGCACATATTTAGATAGTATAGTATATTTCTTTCAGAAAATATTGTAATCACTATTAAATAGTTTAACGTGAAAAAATATAAATGTTTTAAAAAATTTTGTCGCTCGGCAACCCGATGGAAGGTCACGGAAGGTGAATGTAATAAAACATCAAATAAATACGATTTTCCCTTTAGAAAATAATCAAGCTCCATTTTACTTTTAAAAAATATGCGTTAGACTTGCTTATTTTAGGTATTGTGAAAATTATCTCACAATCGGAATGAACAAATTTTAAAGCGGTCGACTAAATATGAGAATCCGCAGAGAAAAATGTTTGAACTCTTCTGCTATTCATTTTTCTAACTTTTAATGCCTACAATTACTTGTAAATTAAATGAATATCAAATTTTTAAAATGTTTTTTCATGAAAAAAAAAAAAAAAAAAAAAAAAAAACGCGAAAGGATGGGTGCGCAGAACCAAAAGTCCTGAACCTCAATTTTTGGAGGGGTCAATTCTGTCAATTTTCAGAATGAAACATTGAGTTTTACCGAATAGTGAAATGTGAGCGTGCACAGACAGACACCTGAACGTTTTGGGAAGAGGTATCAAAGGATTAAAAAAAATAATAATAAAAAATAAATAAATAAATATGCCATTTTTGTATTTAAAAATACATTTTTTTATGCTGTCTCCAAATTTGCCAATTGTTCGTCAGAATTTGCCGGAGAGGGAAAGCATTTGGAAGGTCGCAGTGACCTCCTATCGGGGCGCTCCGTGCAGAGCCAGAGTCTTATTTTTCCAGGACTAAGAACAAAACAGTGGCTTATATTAATTTGAATTTTGGAGGGGGCCGAAGTAACCAATCATAGCCAAGCTTATTTCAGACTTTTGTTAGGGAAAGAGTGGTGGTTCTGGAACCCTCTACTGGAAATGTTTTAAAATTAACGTTTTGAACACCCATTTTCGGCAATTTTTAATGACGTTAGGAAAAAGTATGGATTCAGAAGCTGTCCTACAAATTTTGTGACTTTGAAGTTTTAAATTTGCAATTATGGCTATAATTCGTTGAAAGAAATCGAGGGGGTAGGGTGCTGTCTCTCAGAAAATTTTCGAAATTTAAGTGAAAGAAAGGTGCTTGAGAACTCTTCTGGAAATTTTTTGGCATTGAGGTGTTTAACTTCAATTTTAAATTATCTTTGTTGATGTTTAGAGAGATGGGGAGAAATTCGGGACCTTCACTTTTTGAAAACACATTTTAAAATTATTTCGGGACAATTTTCCTCTATTTTGGGAGGGACCCGAGCCCCCTAGGCCCACCCCTTATATTACGCCCTTGGAACCAACGCTCCCATTAAAAAGTCGTCTGCCTTTCAGTCTGATTTCATCAAGGCCGTAGTGTCTGCCACCATGTAACCGAATGCCGTTTTAACTTTCATGAGATGCAGCCCTCTGTCAGCGCTTCTATGATTTGTGAATTCGCTCGCCTTTTGATGTTTCAATGCTTGGAAAATTCTACTCTTTTATCGTTATCAGCCGACGAAACTTGTGAGCCTGCGCAGTGAATACCATACTCACTTTCCGATGATGAAATATCTAACTTTTTTTCGCGATCTCGTGCTGCCATCTATATACAGCTTGTGTAAATGAAACGTTATTATGGATCAATTATTATCAATATTAGGGATGCACCAATAAGCATATTGGCAGATTACCGATTAATCGGCTGTTGATAATCAGCCGATTAATGACACGGATGATTGTGTTCTATGATATCAATTTCTGAGTTTAGATCGGATTCTGTTTTTTTCCATTTTCCTTATTTTCCAAAATAATTTCAAATTTTTTTCGTATTTCGAGGAATCAATATTTATTTTATTGTCAACAATATTACATGAACATGCTGTTTATTATGTTAGCTAGACGTGGAAATTTTTGAAAAAGGGGGAGGAGATGGGAGCGTGAAGTGACTGGTGAGCAATCTAATTTAGGAATACTTTTAATTTAATCTTTTCAATTATAAGACGCGATTTAATTCAAGACTTTTTATTCGTTGAAAATTAGAGGGTATCTGAAAGCACTATGCTAAAGAGAAAAGTATCAACACATTAAAAAAAATGTTAAAACATTACCTATGTAGATTTATTCAAAATCGGAGAATTATTTTATTAAAAACTTTATATCAACTGTGAGGATTGTTATTACTCTTAGTAAAATTTTAAATCATAGTTTCTTTGTGAAGCTATACTTAAAAAATAATCTTAAAAAAAAAAAAAAATCACACGATTAATCCGCCAAAAATGTTTCTTGAATTTCCAGACAGATTTCGTTAATGAATTTATTATGCAACAAATGCTTCGGTAAAAACAATGTTTTTCTGTTCTAGTTGCCATTAAAGTATGATGCAACAAAAATAATTGGAAAAAAAATAGTACCAGGAGTCTGAGGGAGTCGGGGAATCTTCAGAACAAACAAGGTGTCCGGGGGCCTTCTCATTTAAAATTTTAATTATTTACTTTAAATAATTTTGTTTTTAGTTGATTTCTGAGCTGATTTTATTACACTGTTTACTGGAATGACGTGCAAGAACTTGAGTAAGTTCATATAGTTCTTGATAAAGTATATTTCAACAGTCATGTTTTTGTTTTACTTATTAGTCATGGTTGTTTCAAAGTAAAAGAAATTGTAATAATCTAACCGGTTCATGTCAAATTATAGAGTATATAATTACTCTATAATGCAGCACTAATAAACAAATCTTTAAAAATTTCAATTTTTCTTTTTTTTTTTGTGCGTGGACTTTTTCATAATCTTTTTTTTTTTTTTTTTTTTTCAAATATTTAAAAGAGCTCATTTTTAATATGTAACAGTCATGTTTCTCTCGCACTGGCAATGTGTGGTGACACACAATAAACTGTACGTTATTGTATTTTTGGGGTTGTTTTCAAGTAAATTAACTCGCATTGTAGTTGTCAAACAACTTAATTCATTTTCCAAACAATGTTTCCTGATGAAGTAAATTTAAAATTTTTCCAAAGTCTGGCCAAAAATGTTTTAGATATGACGAAGCTCTTAGCACTCCTCTTAAATCCTCATATAAAAACATATTTGTAATTAAAATTTTCTTAGGTTTTTATTGCAATACATTATTAGCAAGCTATATTTGAATGCAGTATATTTTTTAAAATACATTTGGTTCGTCATTTAACTTTAATTTTTAAATATTTTGCTAACTCCTTTTAAGTCTATAATCAAATATTTATCACTCATAAAACATTATTATAATTCAACCGCGACGAAATGGCCGGTGTCAATCAAATGAGAAAAGGAGTCCATTCCTTAAAATAGGTAGAATTTCTACCCATTCAAATTCCCCCATCAATTGTGAATCCCATTCCTCAATTTTCATCTGCGTATCACCCTTTCCTAAAAATGGACAATCCTGAAAAAAGGAGGAGTCATAGGCCATCTCTGCGAAGTTGAATTATATAAGATGTTTTGTCAACTTTGTTTCACTACAAGGTATTGGAAAGAAAAATTTCTGGTGCTAAAAGCATTATTTGTTATGTTTGCAATTGAAAATATATAGTAATTTGTTACTCCTAGTTTAAATAAGTTATTTTATTCAAAAGGGAGAGGTTTTCACATGACTTTTAAATCCCAGATAAATGTTTTACAAACATTTTTATTTTGAATATTTTGTTATCTGAATCTCTGATGGATGTTTTACCAACTTAAAACTAAGTATTTAGGAAACTCTGTTTCTGAATTTCTACTCAATTAAAACCTTCCAGCATTTATAAAACAGGGGGAACCACCTTTTTTATGTTCAAAAACTCTAAATTTTTTTATGCTGCCAGTCACTAGTATTTTTCACTTGAATACTTTAAAATAACTACATTACATTATACTTTAGCAGCAAAACATTCAAAGGTTTTCAAAAGTAAGAGAAACATACTGAATGTGTAGAACGGCGATTGGGATTTGGGGGTCGACCCCCACCCTGAACCTTTCATCTTAACACACATTGTTACTTCTAATACAGTAGTTTTTACGGATGTAAAGACTTATCAACCTTCCCCCCTTACTGGTAGGAACATTCTGGCCATGTTGATGTATTAAAACATACTTTTAAAGACGCACATATCAATTTTAAATGGTCAAAATTGTTACTAAATGTGCAAAAATTATTTGGTTCTTTCGTGAAGAACAAAATTTGGACAGAAATAAATTCTGAAAAAATTTTACCACTTTGTTTTGTATACAGCGATTACTGCTTATACAAATCATGTTTGTTCTAAGCAGTTTTGATTTAATGAAGCATCTGATCAATAAAGAGACTAATTCAATAATACTTTATATTATTCTATTTTTGGCTGTTTGGTTCATTACAGTAGCTGATTCAATTAACCTGCTTCCACAGTACTGATAAAATGGTTGCAATAAATGCAGTGTGGTCAAGGCCACCTTCAGCTAATAAATGCAAGTTTCAAACCATATCAGTTTTTTTTTTTTTGATGGATATTAAAAGGTTTTTCTTTTTCTTTTACCAGAAATTCTGAGAAGCGGAAAGAAAAGTCTCGTGATGCCGCTCGCTGTAGGCGCAGCAAAGAGTCGGAAATTTTCTCCGATTTGTCCTCCCAGCTACCTTTGGCTCCTAAGGTATCCTCCACATTGGACAAGGCTTCTGTCATGCGGCTAGCAGTTGGATATCTCAAAGTCCGAGACATGATGAAGGTTCTTGCACGTAAGTAATGAGCAAATAATCCCATTATTGATAAATCATGCATTGGTTTTAAAAAACCTTGAAGCATTTTGAACTGTACCTTCATAATTCTAGCCATATTTATTGTTTCTAAATGTCTAACTCAGGTGAATTGATGAAGATAGCATCCCCAGCATTTGATAAAAATGGCATCGCATTTCACGTAAATAGCTTCTTAATTAATATATCAAGCATTGATGCATTTTTCCCCATCTTAATGCAAATTTGAACTGTACCTTCATGATTTTTGCCATATTGTTTTGAAAAATTTAATTCAAGTGAATTGAATATCAGTAGTGAAAACTGCAAATTATTGCAAACACTTTTTATTTTTAATTTATAATTTTTTTGCTTGATTAAGTTTTTTTTTCAATCAATTATTGCTATATTTCTTATTAAATTCAGCGTCACAACCACAACATCACATTAAACATGAGATTTTTTTTTCCATTTTAATGTGAACATTGAAACAAAAAAAGGAGCGAAATTAAAATTTTGGGAATAGGATAGTTAAAATAAAACGTCGAGGACTATGTCTCCTGCTTGACCTCTCCCCTCCCTGTCAAAAAAGAAGAAGAATGTTTAAAAAAAATGAAAACTTAAAGGCACCTTCACAAAATTCTAACTTCTTAAAATGGCCTATCGCAAAATTCTGAATGACCAAAATGAATCCTTTACAAATTTTGATTGACCGAGTCAGGCTTTCACAAATTTATTACAAAAGTAGTACGCACAAATCAGAAATCTAATATTCATTGATGCATTATTGTTGGTTTACATTCTGAAATATTCTCACAAAAAGCATTCCCCCCCCCTCCCTCACCAACCTTTATTTTGTGTATAAAATCATTTTTTTTATATTAAAAAATCAAAATACACAGCAATCTAAATTTGAAATGTATTTTTATAATGTATTGTATGTGTGATTGTGTATTGATTTATGTATTTTCCTTCTTTCAGCTTCTGGCATAACTCTTCCCATATCTCCAGTGGATTCTGTGTATGCTACAGTTCTGAATGGCTTTCTTTTGGTTTTATCCGAAGAAGGCGATATAATTTATTTATCAGAAAATGTTGAAGAATTCATTGGACTTTCACAGGTACTTAGGTCTTTTTTTTTTTTCAATAACCTATAGTTCAGATTCTAAAAATCTCATTATTTTTTGTGCTGGTTTATTTGATTCTAAACTGTTATTTGAAATCTAGTTTTTCTCTCTTGTTCTTTTGCATTAAGTTTAACTTATTGTATATAAATTTATTGATCACATTAGAGATTAATCCCATCCTCGTCGCCATATTGTAATATAATGGGCACGACGAAGTGCCGGAATAAATAATGGTAGATGGCATGGAATTAACATCACAATATCTTTATTGCGACTCCATTAACACAGAAAAAGGACAAGACATCAGCACACGGTTAGAACAGTTAACACTCGTTACAGTTAAGAGTCGTTGCCAAACACATACAACAAATTACATACATAAACAAATTGCTCCATAGAGGAATACATTACACTTTTTAATTATATTCTTGTATGGGGAAGGGTTCGTTTACATGGTTAGCAAGTGGATTTTTAGATTTAGCTTGTGATTCCAGTTATTTAAACGTTTTAGTTTGCATAGGTTTGAGTAAAATGGTCAGTGGATGTATAATTCAGCTGGACAGAGGGAAAGATGGTGATGGCAATAATGTTAATTTGGAAATACTAGACCTTTTTTTAATATTAACTTTGAAGTCATAAATAAATGCAGGTAAATTTTTTGGGGACGATCAATATTATTGTTTAATTAAAGAAATTGTTACTCTACAATCATAAATGTGATGAAAGTTTTCCCTATAATATTGAAATTAAATTTTGAAAATAAATAAACAGAAAAAAAAAGTAATAATAAGCTAGACTTCATTCAAAAATTCACTAAATTTATATATTTGTGCCACAAAAGCAGACAAATAACTTTAGTTTTATGTTATACTTAATCACAATCTTTATCATGAACACTTTTGCTGACATTCTTGCATGATTGAGAACAGTAATGCAAGCTGGTGCAAGTTAGACTTAGCAGCATTTTGCCATGTGTGCAGCGATACGTCTTCCATATCCTGATAAAATCAGTGGCAGGGACAGGGCCGCCGCTACCAGCGATGGGGCCCGGTACCAATTTTAATGCTGGGCCCCCCATGCACCCCAACCTCCCATTGCATATGTTCATGCCATCGTTTCAGCACATTTGCAGTTGTTAAAAAAAAAAAAAAAAAACGGGAAAACTTTTTTTTTTTTTATATAGTTACGAAAGTGTGCATCTGATTTTATTTTCACGTTATTTGTATCGCCAGATGATTTTAAAAAGCAGTACATTTTCCTTTACGCAAGCGTGTTTCATTCATTAGAATTTGTACTAGCAATTGTTTCATATTGAGAATCGGTAATGGAAAGCGAGATTTTTTTTTTTTTTTTTTGATGAAATTATTGACACTATTACTGGAAAAACATATTCATAACCTTACGGGCCCCCCAAAGCTCCGGGCCCCGGTACTAGAGGTCCAGTATTCCCCCCCAAACGGCGGCCCTGGGCAGGGATGCAACTGTCAAGTCTAGTTGGATTCTTACAGTATAATTACCATTAAGTCCGGGATTCTAACATCAGTGACAGGTACAGAACCATCAATTCAGGTTTGATCATCCCAGTATAATTACCATTAAGTCCAGGATTCTAACATCAGGGTCAGCAACACAAATGTCTAGTCTAGTTTTTTTCTCCCTGTATAGCCATGAAGTCCTGGATTCATTTAAAATAAAAAAGCAAAACGATTAATGCTATCTTAATGTAAATTGGTAATGTCCCCTTAATTTATGTATTTTGACTAAAATATGTTTTTGGCAATATTTACAAATATTCACAAACATGACTAATTGTACTTTTTCTCTAGGTGGACATGATGGGGCATAGCGTCTACGAGTTTTCCCATCCTTGTGACCATGAAGAGATTAAAACATTTCTCGCTTCAAAATCCGCTGTTAAAGCAGATCCGGATATGAGTGAGAGCGAAACAGAGTCTCTCTTTGTGAGGATGAAATCCACACTCAAGTCCAAAGGAAGATCCATGAACCTAAAATCCTCAGCTTATCAGGTGAGATCCGTTTTTGGTTATTAGATTATGGGTGGGATAAATTAGACAATGTTATGCAAAAATGAGTTGACCGACAAAAATTTTAAAGATGAGTTTCTCACACAGTCTGTGTTCAAAATGCCTGTTGAAATGGACGGTAGTTTTACTCTGTGAGCTAAATCACTATAAAAAATGTTAACTGTAAAAGTTAGTTATCGATATCATAGGCATTATGTCTATGAAACATGTCAAAATCATGTTGAAGGAAGGTAAACTAGAAAGCATGTTCACTTAAAGTAGCTGCAAGGATGCCCCCCCCCCCCTTCTCAATAATTCCCAAGTACTTCCTTATAAAATTCTCCACTTTGTTTATTCTCGCCTTCAAATAAAGCTATTTACAAATAAATCACTAATATACTGTTTGATATTTTTTCTCGGGACCTAGGAGGTATTTGTGCTTGCCTCCGGTCTCTACTGATTTTGTCAAATTAGGGGTGATGGTGATAAAAGAGATAAAGAATGTGAGGAGATTTCGATTTGTTTTCTTTCTCCATGGGTTTCTATATTTGAGGTGCTGGTTTGTGTTGATGCTATTTTCTTTTTTAACCTTTTGGAACCAGGCTGTTTTTTAGAAATTTTTCTTGCGATCCAGGTAGTACGACAGTTGAACCACAGATTTCTTTTCCATTGAAAAGCGAAGGTATAAACTGTCGTACCAAACATATGAAACCTTGAAAAAATCCCCGGCTCCAAAGGGTTTCGAGTGAAAATCTCAACCCGTCCTCTAAAAAAGAAATAGTTACGGTACAGCATGTGTACCGCCTGGTTCTTAAAGGTTAATTTATTCCCCTTCCTTATCAGCTCTAGAAAAATACAATACCATAGGACTAAGCAGAAATGTACCATGGTGTAATTTCTTAACTTTTGAGGTAGGATAGTAGTTGAGTCACTTTCGTACAGGATACCAGTCATGATATTATTGTTCTTGATTTATCAGAGAGTAATAATCTTCAATGAAAAATCGCCCCCCCCCCCCCGAGCATCTCGGTTCTATAAATAAAAATACTCATTTTAAACACAAGGATTTTATACTTCGCAGCAGTTTAACTTGGCAGTGACGTCACTACGGGTGGAGCGAATAAGAGCTCACAAGCAGTCAGCGGTCTCCTCTAATTCGCCAAGCAGGCTGTGACGTTTTATCTAGCTTGTCTTTCATAGGCTAACGTCACGCTGTTGGCTCCGCCCATAGTGACGTCACTGCCAAGTTAAACTGCTGCGAAGTATAGGTTTTATTTATAGAATACAGTGGTCGCAGCAGTTAAAAAAGCTTAATCATTACATGTATGTACACATGATAATGAATATTGCGGATATGGTTTGCTCGGTCAATAACCTCTTCTCAAATACTATACACCTGAGACCAGGGTCTTGTTTTCACAGCCATTGGACTATGGATCATATTTCCAATGAAATGCATTTCTCCTTTCAGGTAATCCACTACATTGGTCACAAGTTTGACAGGCCATTCGCTGCTGATGAGGACAAAAAGAGTCCAACCTATTATTTAGTGTTCATTGGCAAAACCATACCACATCCTGCTCAAATCGATGTGCCGTTAGACAGAGAGATATTTATCAGCCGCCATAGTCCAGACATGAAATTCACGCACATAGATGAAAGGTAGGTGATTTTTGTGTATCAGCAGTAACTATTCAGTTACTGTTCTTACGATGGTAATTTAAATGTTATGAGTTTTATTTTTAAAATGGCAAAATAATAAGTATAAGTATCCTGCTGTACATAATCGTTGATGAATTTTTCTAATAAATTGCTTTTTGCACTAAGTATAAAATAAAGTCTATGTACTTTTGCCTTTTATTATCAGTATTTTCTTCTCCATTCAGCATTAGTCAAAAATACATGTATATCTTAATGACCTCTGTTCTTCTTTTTGTGAGAAATTGAACTTTGTAACATCCTCAATTGAAACAAATATAGGAAGCAGAATTATATCCCCTCCGTTCCTCCTTTGTTTAGGATTGCATACAAGAGTGTCCCAATAGGGAGTCATGGGAAGTCTGATGATTTGGAAAATTTGGATGTAATATTGCAGTCTTGCATATTTATTATTATCATTATTTTTTAAATTTTTAAAAACATTTTCAAATGTCTTTTATAGGATGTAGGTAGGTTTGTGTGCATGTTTGTATCTTAACATTCCGAAAATTTGGTGTTTCATTCAGTAAACAAAGGATTTTCCCTCCTCCTGAAAGTTTTAGTCTGGGCCCCCCTGAATACATATACATCATTGAAAATTTTTGTAGAGTTTTGTGCCTTTTATGTTTTGCAGTTTTTATATCATTTGGTTGCATAAAAGTATGAGTAACAATGCTTTTCATCAACAGAATATCTGAATTTCTTGGATTCACAAGTTCTGAGCTTCTTGGAAAATCAGTGTATGCGTTTCATCATGCCTTAGATGCTTCCGCTCTCGCCGCTGCCTATAAAACATGTAAGTGGTCAATTCTTTGAGAATTATTTATTTCAAATGTAAAAAACACAAGTGCAACAAAATAGTTATTTTTGTTTTTTAAATATGAAAAATGTGCTAAAAAAGAACTTTTTGCATGTTAGTTTTGAAAATCTGCAAGAAATTAAATGCATAATAATTATTACTTTTAGACATAAGAATTGGTTTTCTTCAAGAACTTACAGAGGTAGTAGTTTCTATGGGAGATTTTTTTTTGTTATGTTGGTTTCATATAAAGTCTGATGACAATAAAAAATGTTGAGGTCTTTTTTGCTTATGTCAATGGTTTCTCTTTTATTTAAAATCACTTCTATAAATGCAACCAGAATTTCTTGATTTAAATGGTGTATAATGGAACAGAAGTTGCTCATGGTGCAAATCCATGGGATGTCTAATACAGTGGGAACGACAGCAGCACGCTTTAATTTTTTTCTTCAATTAAAAAGTTACCGTTATTTTTCTGCCGCTCAATCTCCAGAAAAGGCATGCAAAGACCTCAGTTCTTAGTTATTTCATATTGTTTTTAATTTTGTATCAAAGCTATTTTAAAAAGAAATGTGAAAATTTTTTCATTAAGAATATACTTAACTTTTCTCTGATGCCACTTCATAGAAATGCCTACTTTGTTTCTCCTTTTTTTACAATTGAAAAATGTAAAATCAAGTTTTGCTCTAAAAAACTTTGTAGAAAAAATTATAAATAAAATTTTAATCTTATGTTAAATTTAAAATGGTAGATGGCGGCACAAGTAACCGTTTCAAAGTTTACATAAATTCGGTGTTATACTCATAGATGGCAGCACTACATTCAACAATAATTTGAATTGAAATATAATGTTATTGCAATAGAAATATGCTTGTTTTACTTTTATTTACACAGAATAATTGTCCCAGTTTCATTCAGGAAGACTCTAATATTGAACATCTCTTCAGGATTATCGGGATTTTTTCGACTTTTCTTCATATTTTGTAAAATAACACTGTTCGACAAAAAAAACCCTTGAAGATGCTTCTGGCATTTTGAAGGCTGATTCTTATGTAAAATGACCCCCTGAATCCGAATATGACCCCCGTTTTCCCCCATCATGTACCAATTTTTTTTAAAACGCCCCCCTTTTTTTTTCATTTTTCCTTAGTTTCAGAGCTATTATATTTTTTTGGAGAGGAAAGGAGCCTTATATTCACCCCTAAATTTTTTTGGAGGTCAAGAGAGACTCAAAGTTTAAAATCATGAGCACCGAGAAAAAATCGGGGAACTTGGGGGGGGGGCGTAGCCCCCCAAAATATTTGAAAAATCACCAAAAACGATCTTTTTATTCTAGTTTCTTTAAAAACACCTTTAAAACATTTTTTTCGGTGCAGAACCAGAGTATAGGATCCGCTCCTATGGCTCCTGGGTCAGAAAAAATTTTCACGCTGTAAAATTTTTTTTTAAAAATAAAATAATGCTCTAAAAATCGCACTTTGCACTCGAGTTTTAAAGCAGGTCTTCAGCCAAAAAAACAAAATTGTGGCTGATTATTATGTCAAATGACCCCCTATTTCCAAATATGACCTCAGTTTCCCCCCTCCACCCCCTCTTTCCAGAGAGCGCGCCCCCCCCCCCCCCAATTCAGAGTCATTTTACTAATTCGGAGGGGAAAAGTACATTACGTAACCCGTTAACATAATTCTAAAAGGCAACAGAGGTTCAAAGTTCAAAATCATGTATATGTGTACCAAACATATAAACTAGGGCGGTATAGCCCCCCCCCCCCAAAAAAAAAAATCTTCTTTT
The DNA here is from genome assembly GCA_038373865.1 of Uloborus plumipes. Lineage (NCBI taxonomy): Eukaryota > Metazoa > Arthropoda > Arachnida > Araneae > Uloboridae > Uloborus > Uloborus plumipes. Next base: position 81,809 of record JAXGGA010003146.1, read on the forward strand.
CCTGTTTTTCTAAGAGACGTTTTAAACCTTTTTTTTTTTTTTTTTGTGAAAAATCAGAGTATTCGATTTTCTCTTTGATTGTTGTGTTCGAAATTATTTCGCTTTGCAGAAAACAAATTATATTATAAAATAAAAAAAAATTACTATAATTATAACTACTATAAATACTATAATTATAATTTATAGTATTTGGAAAAAATGGGTCACTTTGCAGAAGAGTCAGCCGGAACAGTGTCTTCTTTCATGCGGACCTGCGATGCGACTGATATGCAACGAGCCACCCTTACAAGAAAAAAAAAATATATTTTTTTTTATTTTATAATATAATTTGTTTTCTGCAAAGCGAAATAATTTCGAACACATTAATCAAAGAGAAAATCGAATACTCTGATTTTTCACAAAAAAAAAAAAAAAAAGGTTTAAAACGTCTCTTAGAAAAACAGGAAAAGAAGATTTTTTTTTTTGGGGGGGGGGGGCTATACCGCCCTAGTTTATATGTTTGGTACACATATACATGATTTTGAACTTTGAACCTCTGTTGCCTTTTAGAATTATGTTAACGGGTTACGTAATGTACTTTTCCCCTCCGAATTAGTAAAATGACTCTGAATTGGGGGGGGGGGGGCGCTCTCTGGAAAGAGGGGTGGAGGGGGAAACTGAGGTCATATTTGGAAATAGGGGGTCATTTGACATAATAATCAGCCACAATTTTGTTTTTTTGGCTGAAGACCTGCTTTAAAACTCGAGTGCAAAGTGCGATTTTTAGAGCATTATTTTATTTTTTAAAAAAAATTTTACAGCGTGAAAATTTTTTCTGACCCAGGAGCCATAGGAGCGGATCCTATACTCTGGTTCTGCACCGAAAAAAATGTTTTAAAGGTGTTTTTAAAGAAACTAGAATAAAAAGATCGTTTTTGGTGATTTTTCAAATATTTTGGGGGGCTACGCCCCCCCAAGTTCCCCGATTTTTTCTCGGTGCTCATGATTTTAAACTTTGAGTCTCTCTTGACCTCCAAAAAAATTTAGGGGTGAATATAAGGCTCCTTTCCCCTCCAAAAAAATATAATAGCTCTGAAACTAAGGAAAAATGAAAAAAAAGGGGGGGCGTTTAAAAAAAAATTGGTACGTGATGGGGGAAAACGGGGGTCATATTCGGATTCAGGGGGTCATTTTACATAAGAATCAGCCTTCAAAATGCCAGAAGCATTTTCAAGGTTTTTTTTTTGTCGAACAGTAATTAATGCATCTCATTGTTCTCATATTTTTTTTAGTTGGTTTCAATTTTTATTCCCTACTTGTGTTTCAATTGAAATTTTACATGACTTCACCTTATTTATTGGAGGGGAAAAGAAAATTGGAAAAATGTTATGATGATTTGTACAGAGATATTTAATTTTTCTACGTCAACATTGGAGAAAAAAATAATATGTTGTTAGAAGAAAAGAAAAAAAAAAAGCAACAACAGAAATTTGATTCTGTTTGAAATCTGGTTGAAATTCTGTTTGAAATCTGATCTGTTGTGTTGTTTTGCAAAGATTGCAAATAGGTCACTTGTTTTTTTTTTTTTAAATTAAATTAAATTGCAAATTGAAGATTTCTACTAAAACACTGCAAAATAAAGCAAAAAAAAAAAAAAAAAATCTAATGTTTTTGTCTTTATTTATAGAATTAATGTTTATCTCATTAAAATTTAGGTTTGACAAAAGTATTTCAAAACGAATGCATTTTTTTTGGTTGTTTCCCAAATTTGTTAGCAACTTTTTTCATAAATTCTTGATCCTTTATGATGTATTTAATGCTCACGTAGCATGCACGACACAGGTCATTCAGTCTATTGTCAAGTGCTGTTGTTGGAGAGGCGGGATGGGGGTCAATCTAGATTATTTGTTTAATTACTTTCAAAAATGATGCAAATTTAAAGTAAATTGCTTCAAGCAACCATTTTTAAATGAAACTAGCTGCCAGGGCAGCTAGATTAGCTTCCTGCGGCATGTTGATGCATAACGTCCCCCCTCTCTAACTTTTACCTCATTCTGAAGTTTTATTTGATATAATTTAATGTTCATTCGATTTCAAGACGTACCACGAACATGGCCCGGCGTTGCACGGGCACTTCGTGCCCTGAAAGTAGTGAGGAAAATGTCAAGAAACTACTCCCCGCCAAGGCGGCTCGCTAACAGGCGCTTCACGCCTTTACTTTTTTCCTGTATAAAAAAAATCATTCGAATTATTGAGATGCTTCGCGCCTTCAAGATGGTGAGGAAAGTTTCAGTAAGTTCAGCTCAGGCGCGGATCCAGAGTGGGGTCATGGGGATCATGACCCCCCCCCCCTTAACCGACCAAATATAGCAAAAAATTGCATTTTTGGGACTTATTTTACGAAAAAACTGCCAAACCACCCCATTTTTGCACAAAAATTGCACTTTGACCCCCCCCTTTCCGAAAATGACCCCCTCCTTAACCAGAAGCTGGATCCGCCCTTGGTTCAGCTCGCTCAAAGGAGAAAAAGCAGACATTGATACTCAGTTTTTAATATAAGTAGATGGCTCTTCAACAAATGAATGTTTCAAAATATTACAAGTAGCTAGCGATAAAAATACTATGTAAGTCGCCCGCTTATGAGTTTCGTGTTTGATTTAGTTAAGCCTTCATTCAAAATTCTCATTTTCATTTTTATTATTGTTTCATGGCATGGCAACCACGTTTTGCAATGCAAGAATGGATTTCATATTTAATCATTTATTAGGCTTAATCGCTTTAAACTTGACTACTTATTAATTGATATCTTCGCTAATTAAAATCGTATAATTATATAGATTGAAACTAATGAAGCTTGAAAAATTACCTATCTATCGGTACCTGGTTCGACTTTCAGTTCATTGGCGTTCAGGAGAAAGAAGCGTGACATAGAAAGATAGTTAGAAAGAAAGATAGTTAGAAAGATACTCAGTTTTTAATATAAGTAGATAAAAGTCTCATTTTGAAATTAAAAAAGGATGCATATGTAATCTTAACCCACTTTTTTTTTGACTGCACAGAATTTTAGCGACCATAACATCATTAACCCTATAAAATCATGTGTTCTCTTAAATTTGTTTTAAAAGTGAGAACACTTGGTGTCACTCTTTAGATTTAGTCCAACAGGCTGTAATGTACTGAAGGAGATACTTGTTGTTGTTGAAGGAGTCAAATCAATCTTATTTGCGTCAACTACAGCCAGATGAAAGGGAATAAGTTCCTCAAATAAATTGATATATCTGAGGGATTCATTTGAAGTTTTTTTTTTATTTGTCCATATTTCATACAATGGCTTTGGCTTAGAGGTTTGGTAAAAGACAACTAAGCCGAAACTTCTACGAATTTTTTACATCATCTACAACTCTAGAAAAAAAAAACTCTTGATCTAATATTTTGGATGAAGCTGTTAAATGAAAATGCCATTTCTTACAAAGGTGAAGAACTATTTTTTTGAGGAACAAATTATAGAACCTGAGTAAGATTAGAATGAAGATACACCTCGAAATCATTCTTGTAGGTTGAAGTTGATTTGAGCTGTAAGTCTATCCTTTCCAGTTACTCCAGGTGGTTTCATTTCAATATTAAATTCATCTCAAATACTATGTTTTCAGGAAAATAATAATCTCTTCTGAATTTTTTATATGATTGTAATATCTTTCTTAATTCGATTAGGTAATTTTTTATTTCTTATTGGTTCAGGCTTATTTTCTGCAACTAATCACATGTAAAACAGGCTTTAATTTGACGGAATAAGTAGCAGCTTTCTTCTAGAAAGAAAGATTTTATTTGTTTTTAGCAATATTTTAAGTCCAAAGTAATAACATAACAACAACAAAGCCAGCATTGATATCACAAGTTGCTGGTACTATTAATTCAAATACCGTTGTCACTTAAAGTTACTAAAATATTATAATCACAAAAATAAAACTAGCTGTCGTGGCCGTCACGAAACTTTCTTCTATATCTATCTTATGAATTCCGGTTACAAAATAAAATACGTACTCGCCCGAGTAGTTGGAGACAGCGCCAATTTCCCAATTATCGTAATAACCCTGCAAATGCAGAATCAATGAGCGAAATTGGAAATCATTGCAAAAGCCTTGTTTAGATAAATTGCAAACATTTTGTTTGTTAGTAAAAAGAAATTGGCAACAGTTAAAAATTTCAAATCATTGAAAGTTTTCAGCTGTTTTGATAATTAAATAGCGTGAAAGCGATTTTTTAATGAAGTAATTTTTCGCATTGTTGACTAAGCGCAAAAATCACCCCACCCTCCCCCTGGGGCGATTGGCGCCAAAATTTAATCGATGCTTGCTTCCATATTGGGTTAGTGTTATTCCAAATTTCATTCAAATCGCAGCAATATTTCCCGAGATACAGTAGGTGCAGTGACAAAATAAGCACTTTTGATTGCTCCACCCCCCTTTGAGATATTGACACACAAATTGAATCAGCACCTGTACTCAATAGGGTCTACCTATGGACTAATTTTCGTTTGATTCCGCCGGTTACTTCCTGAGATATAGCAGTCACCCCCGCGCAGAACACGTGCGATTGCTCCACCCCCCTTCAAGATATTGACAAACAAATTGAATCAGCACCTGTACTCAGTAGGGTCTACCTATGGACCAATTTTCGTTTGATTCCGCCGGTTACTTCCTGAGATATAGCAATCACTCCTGCGCAGAACACGTGCGATTGCTCCACCCCCCTTGGAGATATTGACAAACAAATTGAATCAGCACCTGTACTCAGTAGGGTCTATCTATGGACCAATTTTCGTTTGATTCCGCCAGTTACTTCCTGAGATATAGCAATCACCCCCGCGCAGAACACGTGCGATTGCTCCACCCCCCTTGGAGGAATTCGCTAAAAAAAGTCAGGTGCACCAGTTCACATGGTGGTACATATGTGAAAAAATTTTTGTTCGATTTCATTCAGTAGTTTTTGCTCTAGCGCGGCCACAAAAACTGGTCACACACATACAGACTCACACACACACAGACAGACAGACAGACAGACATTTTCTAAAAATGGTCGAAATGGACTCAGCGCACCTCAAAACGTGCAAATCCGTCAAAATTCGACATTCGAAAATTTTCACGAAACCAATACTTTCTTCTATATATTAGATATAGAAGAAAGTAATGAAAAATTTAGTAGTTTTAATTCAGAGGAAAATGCATCTCAGTATTTATTTAAAAAATATAAAAGGAAAAAAAAACTTGAAATGATATTGAAGCCTTACCCCCCCCACCCTCAAAAAAAATCCTGTTTTAAATAGTTAATGACATTGCCCTTTTCGAATTGAAATTTAAGCAACACCTTTTGCAACACCTAGAATGCCGATTAAAAAAAAAAAATCAAGCCAATGTGTGTGATGGGGGGAAGGGAGGGGGAGTCGGGACTTTCCCTTTCGTAAAATCTGCACCTCAGAACCAGACTAACGTAAGTTCATTTTCGCCATTTTTCAGTAGAGGGGAAAAACGATGTATTCGACAATCGTTTTTTCCCTCTACCGAAAAATGACGAAAATGGACTTACGTTAGTCTGGTTCTGAGGTACAGAAATGTTGGTGTGATACCTTCACAAAGATAGGTAGTAAGACAAAAAATCTGGATGGGGCCTTGGCATTTAAGTTTCACCCTAGAGGAAAATCACTTGGCGCAAATGCCCCTTTCCCCATACTGATGTTCTCTGTTTGATAGCTTAAAGATTCTGAATTGAAGCTTTTGTATTATATCTCGAATTTATTTCAGTGGACCAAAAAAAAAAAGCTTTTTTTTCTTGGACCTGACAAAAGTAGTCAACTTGCAAGAATGATTAACTCTTCAAATTTCACTGTATTTGAATAGAAATCAAGTTAAAGTTGATCATCCTAAAACCTTTAACTTCTCTAATAGTTTTTTTGAGATGCACCGCACTCTATTCTGCCGGGCTAAGCACCAAAGTCGTATCTGCACTTTTTCACAAATTGAGTTATCGCCACCATGTTTTTATTTGTGACATATTTTACCCCCATACAATGTTTTATGGTCATTTGAGAACAAAAAAACATTTTTTGTCTTAATTTCTGAAAAAGTATCATCCAAATCAAATACATGGAGGCGCAAAACTTCAAAGAGTTTTTCTCGGAACTACTTTGATATACCTTCCCCCCCAAATCGGAAATTGGCGAATTTTTTTTCTCGCCAAGCAAAATACCTGTTTTTGTTGTTGCCACAAAAAAATTTTTGCCACAAAACTAAAAAAAAAAAAACTCAAAAAATGATATAAAATACGAGAAAATACTAAATTTGGCAACAGTAAAAATCGAAAAGCTGAAAAAAGCCTAAATTGGCACCACGGAGTAGAAAGAAGGAGAGAAATGTTCTACGGATGCGCCAGTTTGAAAGTGGCAACGAATTCTCACCCGCCGCCAGAGGACGTTAGCTGAAACGCTCCCTATCTCCGACGGGAATCAATGTAAATGATACTGAATCTGTCATCTTTTTAAATGCTGCTATGGGAAAGAAAAGATTTTTTTTTTCAACTGGATTTTGGTGTAAACCATCGATTAACATTATGAACTAAATATGACTTTGATCCTACTGAAATTTTGCCGTATTTTTTAAGAAAGATGTTTAATCGACTGCATCTAGCTACTTGCCAAATTTGCCATATATGCGACTATTTGTGACATTTTCTTTGCATTGTACGATATAATTTTTGCTGAGAATCAGTTCTCTAAATTGTTGATAAGTTAAGCATGAGGCAAAAAATTAATTATGTCAGAATTTAATTTTGTTATTAATTAAATATATTTAGTAGACAAAATAATTATTAGTTTAAATATATTTATTAAATATGTTTAGTTCATAATGTTAATCGATGGTTTGAGCAAAATTCCAATTAAAAAAAAATATTCTTGCCAACAGCAGTCTTTAAAAATGACAGATTCTGTCAGATTTGGCAAGTTGGTAAGTGCATTCGATTAAACCTATTTCTCAAAGAATACGACACCTTTTTTTCGTAGGATGAAAATCATATTTAATTCACAATGTCAATCGAAGATTTTCACCAAAATCCAGTTGAAAAAATTTTTTTTTCTTCCCCATAGCAGCATTTAAAAAGATGACAGATTCAGTATCATTTACATTAATTCCCGTCGGAGATAGGGAGCGTTTCAGCTAGCGTCCTCTGGCGGCGGGTGAGAATTCGTTGCCACTTTGAGATAGCAGAGATTTAGCTCCTCCTCTTTAATCTCCTTGATTGGCACCACCAAAATAAGAAACAGCAACCCTAAAAAGTCCGTAGGGAGTGCCAGATTTGGCGCATAATTTTTTTTTTTTTTTGGGGGGGGGGTGGTATATCAAAGTTATACCTTTTTTTTCAGTTTGAGCTCGACTGCAGATACCACTTTTGCGCTTTGCACGGCAGTATTATCTTCGGTCAGCGATTTGGTGGTTGAAAAGTGAAAATCAACAACGCTAAAAAGGAATGTGGGTTTGGACTTACACTGTCTAACAATGTTTTATTTAAAATTTATATTGCATTAGGTTTTGTAAAATTGGAATGTAATAATCGCGTAAAAATTAGAATATTATAACACTTAAAATCGGAGCCTAAAAAACGTCTTTTCTTTTGCATGAAACTGATGTAACTTAAATCTCGAAAATTAAAAGAAAATAAAGATGTTAGCTAGGGATGCACCGATAAGCAAATTGGCCGATTACCGATTACCGATTAATCGGCTGTTGATAATAGGCCGATTAATCGGCTGAGCCGATTAATGATAAGGATAATTGTTTTTCTACTAGCAATTTTGCCATCACTTTTTTTAATCTCTTATACAATTCCAAGTTTAGAAATAGTAAGAGATTTATTTCTGAGAGAAGATTTTTTTCCATTTTCCTAGTTTTCACAAAATAATTTCAATATTTTATCAAATTTCTTAGAACCAATTTTCATATTAGTGTCAATAATATTATTAACACATTGTTAGTTATGTTAATTGGAAGTAAAAATTTATAAAAAGAAAAAAGGGTTGGGGGAGTGTGTGGTGAACACTCCAATTTAGCAGTACTTTTAATTCATATATTTTAGTAATCAGTAGCAATTTAATTCAATACTTTTATTCTTTGAAAATAAGAGGTGTTCTGAAAGCACTGTGCTAAGGAGAAAACTATGAAAAATGTTGCATCATTGTCTATGCATATTTAGAGTCATTCCATTTCAAGACAGGCAGGCAGGTGTGAAAAGTGTCCCATGACCATCACCGATTTTTTTTTTAAAATTAGAGTAGTTACGACTAAGGGGCATATGAAATACCCTGAAAGGATTTTGCGAGAAAAAATTTATTTCTAGAGTTATAGCGTATTGAAGTATTGCACAACGGCGGCCATTTTGGAAAAAATGAGCAAAGTGCTCGATTAGAAATGGACCCTATTTCAAAAATATTTAACTTTTTTGAAAAATTCTTTTTTCTACGTATACATAAGAACCTATATATCAACTAGAGATCATTTTTGAAAATTTAGCGGGATTTTTTGATACAGAAAAAAAATTACTTTTGCAGTGAAAAAACTGTATTTTTTCCGATTTTGTGATTTTTTTTTCCCTATGAAAAAAAAGTTTTTTTTCCTAAAAAGAGGGGGCATTCTGAAGCCCTTATATGGTAGTTTCTTAGTATATTTTATCGTAATCCTGAGATGCATACAGCTGTGGAAATACAGTTCGAAATTTTGAACATTTTCAAAAAATGACGATATTTAAAGTGAAATTACTCAAAAAGGCCATTTTTTAAAAATCTAAAAATTGGCTCATTTAAACTCCATTTAGTGCCCAACAAGTGGGTATATACGAAATCCCGTGTTTTTTCCCCGTTCAAGTTTTATGATTTTTTGAAAATGACCTTATCACCAACTTTTTACCGATTTTGTGATTTTTTTTCCATATGAAAAAACTTTTTTTTTACTAAACAAAGACAGCAGTCTAAAGCCCTTATAAGGTAGTTTCTAATCATATTTTATTGTGATCCTCAGATGCATACAGCCACGGAAATAAAATTTGAAATTTTCAAAATTTTCAAAAATCACCAATCTTTGAAGTGCAATTACTCAAAAAAGCCATCTTTTAAATTTTTGAAAATCGGCTCATTTGAAGCCTATTCAGTGCTTAATAAGCTGATATCAATCTGTTTCCGTGTTTTTTCTCGGTTGATTTTATATGATTTTTTAAAAGTTGGTATTTTTTGTATTTTCATAAAATCAGAAAATCAAACATATTTCTACTATTTTGCCACTTTAATTCATTAAGTAATATATTTTTAAATGCCAGTTTCAAATATCAAACATAAAATTTAATTTTTCAGCAGACGATTTTTAAATTAAATGTTATGTTACAAGCCTCAACAAATGTTAAACTTCAAATTAAATGCTTCCAATTAAGAAAGATAGATACTCATAAATACATGCATACTGCTTGAAAGCATTTCTTTTTCGGTGGGGGGGGGGGGGGCGCTCAGATATTAACATCTTACGACAATTATTTATAAACAGAGTAATTTAAGTGCTTTTGAAGTGCAACAAGCATGAAAATTTAACATATTCCGGTTATTGAACTTGTAAACACTACTAAAAGTATGCTGCTTCATATTAGGAAGCTTATGAAGAAACCAATTACTCGGTTAAAGTGCTGCACATTATACTTGGGTAAATGATATGAAATTCATAAAGATCTTAATTATTACTGTGAAAGTATATTATAATTTTAATTAGTTGGTATCAAAAAGAATTAAAGTGGCAAAATAGTAGAAATATGTTTGATTTTCTGATTTTATGAAAATACAAAAAATACCAACTTTTAAAAAATCATATAAAATCAACCGAGAAAAAACACGGGAACAGATTGATATCAGCTTATTAAGCACTGAATGGGCTTAAAATGAGCCGATTTTCAAAAATTTAAAAGATGGCTTTTTTGAGTAATTGCACTTCAAAGATTGGTGATTTTTGAAAATTTTGAAAATTTCAAATTTTATTTCCGTGGCTGTATGCATCTGAGGATCACAATAAAATATGATTAGAAACTACCTTATAAGGGCTTTAGACTGCTGTCTTTGTTTAGCAAAAAAAAAGTTTTTTCATATGGAAAAAAAAATCACAAAATCGGTAAAAAGTTGGTGATAAGGTCATTTTCAAAAAATCATAAAACTTGAACGGGGAAAAAACACGGGATTTCGTATATATCCACTTGTTGGGCACTAAATGGAGTTTAAATGAGCCAATTTTTAGATTTTTAAAAAATGGCCCTTTTTGAGTAATTTCACTTTAAATATCGTCATTTTTTGAAAATGTTCAAAATTTCGAACTGTATTTCCACAGCTGTATGCATCTCAGGATTACGATAAAATATACTAAGAAACTACCATATAAGGGCTTCAGAATGCCCCCTCTTTTTAGGAAAAAAAACTTTTTTTTCATAGGGAAAAAAAATCACAAAATCGGAAAAAATGCAGTTTTTTGACTGCAAAAGTAATTTTTTTTCTGTATCAAAAAATCCCGCTAAATTTTCAAAAATGATCTCTAATTGATATATAGGTTCTTATGTGCACGTAGAAAAAAATAATTTTTCAAAAAAGTTAAATACTTTTGAAATAGGGTCCATTTCTAATCGAGCACTTTGCTCATTTTTTCCAAAATGGCCGCCGTTGTGCCAAACTTCAATACGCTATAACTCTAGAAATAAATTTTTTCTCGCAAAATCCTTTCAGGGTATTTCATATGCCCCTTAGGCGTAACTACTCTAATTTTTTAAAAAAAAATCGGTGATGGTCATGGGACAGGCCCTGCCTGTCTCGAAATGGAATGGCTCTTTATTCAAAGTAGGAGAATTCATTTAGAAAAAACTTTATATCAACTGTGAGGATTTTTATTACTGTTAATAAAATTATTCATCATAGTGTCCTAGTGAAAGTATACTTTAAAGAATAATATCTGAAAAATATTTTTCAGCCGATTAATCGGCCCGATTTTGCCGATTATTGATAATCGGCAATGTGTCCGATTAATCGGTACTGCCGATTAATCGGTGCATCTCTAATGTTAGCGATACTTACTTAGTTTTAATAGCGATTATTGCAGAGATATGTCTAAAATGTAGTAGTGCATTTAGCCATTTTCCCTTCTCGTAAAAGCCTCAGCAGTTTGCAAAAGTTCAAAGAATTTCTGAAAGCCGGACGAGTAAAATAAATGTAAAGTTTTTGCCACTTCTCTAACTAAACTACACATTTTACGAGCAACTGGGTAAAAATAAAAATTTGAACTTTCTTTTTCTCTTTGAGAAATGGCATCAAGTAGCAGGAATCATTTTTCTTCTCGCCCAGGGGACTTATTGAAGGTCATACATGCATTCGGACATAGAATCATAAAAGTATATTTCATTACCACATTTCCGTATTTTGAGTTTTTTTTTTCTTTTTTTTTTTGTTCCAAACTTTTAAGCAGGGCAGACGATTTTCATTTTTGGGGTTTCTCTTTAATTTTATTATTTCTGAGAGGCTGTTTCTATTCGTCACACGTTCTTATCGTGCCCAAGGAAAGTGAAGAAGAATTTTATGGCGTTCGCCGCGGCAATTTGACGTGTCTCAATTGCACTTCTCTCATGAAGAAATATTTTTCTTTCAACTCGCTCAGTAATTTCTTTTCTATTCAGATTTTTTTTTTTTTTTTTTTTTGCTTTTTCGGAAATGTTCCTTTTGCAATGTAACGCCAAACTGCAGGCGGTACTTATGCAGAAATAGAGACGACAGTAATGAATGTTGCATTTTATGCTATGCATTAATGAAAATGAAAATTGTTTTGAAGAGATGTTTTAAAGCGCAGAAATACAGTAGTATCGGCTTATAACAAGAGCGCAGTTTCCCCACTTTTGCATTGCATCCTTAATACTAAACACCAGTCGCTTTCTGAATTTTAACATAGAGCAGAAAGGAGCCCAAAGTTCTGAGCATACTGCCATCAATCAAGGTTCTTCGAAGCAAAGAAAATAGCAGAAAAATCAACGATTGGTTGATTTCTAAATTTAAATGCAAAAATGAACCAATCAAAAATTTCATTAGAAATTGTTTGGATCTGTCGTCAAATAGCTGTAGGCCCCAAGGTAGATCTTTCTTCCGAATAGTTGGATTATTTTTTGATGCAAATGCAGTAGGCATTTAGTATTACGGGAGCAGGGCCGTGGTGGCCCGATCGGTAAGGCATCGGACTCGTGTCCGGAGGGACCCGGGTTCGAAACCCAGCCGATCAAAGATCCACCGCCTTGATTAATGGTGGCTGGGAGGCGTTAAAAATGTCGTGGTCACAAAGTTCTGCAAGTGAAACGATACCTCTGGGGGTGCTGGGCCCTAAAGTTTGCTCGACCCTAGGTTCTGGTTCAAAATTAAGAACAGAGCGCTCTTCAGGGCCCTATCCCGGTTAAACCACGAAGCTGTGGTAGGTACGGGGGACGCTGGAGAGTGTGAAGTGAAGTATTACGGGAGCGTTGGTGTGTGTCAAAAATTTTTAACAGAACAGCAATTCGAATGCCGAAAGTCAAAAGTTGACTGACTTGGAATTTGATTGTCAAGAATCTACCATCTAAAAATAAAAATCTGAGCACCAAAAATGTGTTCCATTAGAAATCCGAATCTTCTGAATTTGTTATGACGATATAACTGTATAGGATCCTTTAAGTATTGTTCTGGCTAGGTTTTACTGTGATTAAAATATGGTCTTTTGAGAAAATCTAGAGGATATGTCATCATTCCGCAAAGTTTCTGTCTCTTTGTATTCAAAAGTGAAATTTAAAAGAAGGTAATATGTTATCTTGGACAGGAGGGAGGGACTTTTAATGTTGGAGCGATTTTGAAAATGAAATTTGAAGAAGGTAATTTGTTATCGGGTATTTTGGGGAGGGGATTTTTAAAGGAGGGAACGATGTTGAAATTCCCGTCGTTTGCTGAGAAAAAGTTAATTTTGGTAATTGCTTTTACAAATGGCCGGAAAGTTCTGTAGGCAGTCAGTTTTTGAAAGACAGAAACATCAATTATTCGTTAATCATCTAAAGTCTTCTTCTTTGATAAACTGTTTTAGTAGTATATATTTAAAAAGTTTTTATTGTTTTTTATGAATGTTTAGTATTGTGGAAACTGGGTTGGTTTGTTTCGTATGCTACAATGTCGGAAGTTGCAGTAAATACGTTCACTGTTCGAGAGACAATGGGCAATATTTCATTCAAAGGTATGGTGGTGATAAATAAATAATGATGAAAATTTCAGCTTCCTTAATGGCAAAAAGGAAAACAAAAAGCAGCGGCCCTTTTTTCAACGAATTGAATGACGGATGGTTGGCAAGAGTCGACTTCTTTTTTTATTTATTTATTGTTCGCACACTGGGAATGCTGCCAAATGCCAATAAAAGTGAATAGGAGAGAATGATCTGTGCTAAGCTCAGGGACAACGTTGCAGATTGAAAATGCGCAGGTGGTAGCGACTGGCAGGGGAAAGTTCTACACGTGGTGGAATTATTTTGGGATTAGCAGTGATAAACGTAGATTAGCGATAAAGGTACGCAAAAGAAATTAAAAATATCCAGTGGAACTCGCTTATAACGAGAGCGAAGGGACCGTGATACTTGCTTGTTTTTAGCGAGTGCTCGTAAAAAACGAGGGAGTGAGGGCAATCAGAAAAATTTATAGATTTTTTTTTTAACGTCTGTACAAAACTGAAGAAGTTAGTTCATTTGCTTTTCAAATTTTGTTTTCTACTTTGTCCAGCTGCTTTAACTTGGATGTAAAAGTTCAACAGAGGGGTCCATGGCACAGACTACGACATTGAAATTTTTAGGGGGTAATTTGAGAGGGGTTTTGATTTTATCATGAGGGGGCAGGGGGTCTTTCGCTCTGGAATGTGTTCTATTTCATTTGGGGAGGGTGCGCCATCGCTTTGGGTTGAGGGATGGATGGGCACAAGTAGCTAGAATATCTTTGGACATCGGGCACCCTACAAAAAAAAGGGGGGGGGGTCGATTAAATGAAAAAAAAAAAAAGCTGTTATCACTTCTTCGCCGGATTTATGCCTCACCATTAATTACCTTTGGGAATACTAAAGAAATATTCCGACTGGGCTGGAGAGGCGGAGATCCATTCAGAGGCGGAGACATGTTATGATGAATCACGTAAGTATTGCTCGTTATAAACGTGTTTTCCTCTTTAAAAGATAGTTTTGCTTCCATATAATACTTAACATTGTACCAATCTAGTACCAAGTAAATCGGCTACGTTAAATCAGGACTCGTTTTTGGAGAGTTTAAATCACATCGTGCACTGTGATGAACTCGGCCAAGATTAAAATTGCGGCATAGACCGGACTTGGAAGAAATTAAGTATATTACAGCGTATTTGTAATATTTCCTATACAACATTCCAATTTAAAATTAAATTTTATGTATCTTCAGCTGAAAATTCTAGGTCGAAGAAAATTTTCCGCACCTAACATCTCGCCAAACTGAAAAATTTAGGATTTTAAACAAATTGAAAAATTACCAAAATCTTTGCGGCAGCAGCTCGTTTTTTGCAATATTTTAAAGTTATCGCGAGATGATTTGGCGGAGTACTCTTGTCATACCTGAAAGTTAATCGCCAAAAGAAAATTCGGCGAGTTTTTCTTTCAGTTATCGAAAGTTTTCCGAGGCCAATGCTCTGCGATCAATCTGCGCGACCCACATTCAGAAGTGAGAATCGTTTCTTGATTTGTGAACTTTGAAGGACCTGCTGCTCCAAGTGCTGATTTTTGCCCTTTGATTCATTTGGAAAAACTTTATCTCTGTCGGAAAGAAGTGCTGCAGAATGATCTAATCTCGTACTTAATAGTTGTTTATATCTGTGTTGAACCTATTTTGCCTTAAATGGTAACGTTTACACGAGCGAAAAAAGTTTAATCTTTCTTTTATTGGCTAGAGGCAGGTTACGTTATCAAAAATCTTCATCGTAACATCAAAAATTCTTTTAAATATCTGCATCTTAAAAAAGTATTCTATAGCTCCAATCTGATACCTTTTTGAAAGTCCCTGACGATGTAAAAAGACAGCATTAAAGCATGATCTAGATTAAATGTTTCAACAATGATGCTTTGATTAAAATGTAAAGCTTAAGAAGAGCTTTTCTGCAAATAAATAAAAAAAAGTAAAATAAAATATAAATTTGAATTTTGAAATCTTGAATTCAAATTAGTTTCTCGCAATCACGAGTTGTGATTAAACTTTTCTCATCTTTCGATTTTTTTAAATTTAATTTATGTCTAAGAACATGAAAATGATCAATTTTGTGCTAGCAGTCATCTGGTACAAGGTACAAACATTTCTCCTGCTTTTCCATTTTGTGAGGTTGGCAAGTCTGACAATACAAATACAATTCCACGTCCATTCCAAGATTTATTTACTTGCATGTGTTGGAAAATATCAATATCAAATAACCATTGCAAATATTATAAAATTTAAAACTGGAAAATCTTCTTTTTAAAATAAATTTTGTAATTTTTTTCTTGAGCGTTTCTATTTATCAAACTAACATAAAAAAATTCGACATAATAAATCTTATCATGTCAATTTAATTTTAACTATCAGTTACAATATTAATTTTTGTCGGAGAATAAATCAAAACAGGGAATCATTTTCAAAATAATATTTGTAATAGTTATTTATTACTATAGCATAGACTTAAGAAATTGTACGAAATGGATTTCCTCTTGTTAGTTCTGATTTTAACTATTAATGTTTCGATTTATTTTTGCCCAAGTATCAATCAAACTTTTCTGCCTACATGTTAGCTATTAAAAGACAATTACTCGCTTTGAAGATCAAACAATTAATTAAGTTTACCTAGCTTTTTCTTGTCGACGGAGTTTGATTGTGTAATTTTATTAGTACTTCAACTTTGAAAGTATTCTATTCCTTTTCCCCCCTTTTTTTGTTTCCCCCCTTCTCTTTCTCATTGAAACCGTCTGAAAAATTGTATGTTTCGAACAGTGCCCGGAGATTCCTCAGAGGCGTTCGGAATTGTTTTTCTGTCGGAACAGCGGAAAAAGAAAGAAGAAAAAAAGTCCTCTTTCTGCCTTAATTTTCTCCTTTTCCAGGGCCTAATGATGTGCTTTCACTTCCCTTCTCATCCGCTGAGAATAATCGTCCAGTGATCCATCATGGCGGATGCCACGCCCACACGCGAAAGAGTATTCGAAGATGCTTCTAAAAGGTTAGCCCTCTCAGAGTGAAGAAAAGAAGCATCTTTTAGAAGGGGAGGTAAAGATTTAGTTTTTGGAAAAGAAAGAAGGAAGTGTACTGGGTCCTTCGTCCATTTTTTACTGTGATCTGAATCCATCAAACCTGTCTTTGCATTTAGTCTGAAGCTGGTTCATAAGCGGAAGGACTGTCATCTTGTCTGTTCTTAGATAAGAGATGTTCGAAAAATTGTGAAAAAAGTTTTATCATTATCATAAATGTGGCTGTTGATTTGAGATATATGCTAGAACAATGGAGTTGGAACAGTTTATTGAGCCAAAAGCTGAAGATTGCGTGCTACAAGAGTTTTGGATTTTGAAGGTTTCCCGCTAAAATAAGGGCTGTGTAGTTTGTGGTAGCTATTTTTGTCTCAAGGTTTTATTACCACATCGAAAAAGTTAGTTGAAATGCATGCATTCTAACGTTTTTATTCAGTATTTCTGTTTTTTATCATTTAATTTAATGTGTGGAACTTTTTTCTAAAAGTTGGCTTAGCCGATATCTCATAGTTTTCTTTCAAAAAAATTTCTTTCATTTTGCGTACGAACATCAGACTAGTTTCGATTAAATATGTAACCAAAATTTAGTTCTTTAAACACTGTTCAGGGACGCCATTTCAAGTTTTCCCGGGGGGGGGGGGGCAAAGGGTCTAAACACAATGCAATTTCATCGGAAAATATAAAAAACCACGCCCACTGATATGTAAATACATTGACTTCTCAAATTCAGGGGCCCCCTGCCCCCCCTAAATGACGGGCCTGACACTGTTAATATTGTTGAAAGATGACATGTGCCAATAACATTTTTCGCATTTTCTAGCGTTAATGTTATTTCTAATATAAGCAAACAGATCTTCTTGAGGGATGAAGGTAAAAATCTTATTTTGGTATTTTCTTAGTTAACAAAAGTATGGATCGTGAGTTAATAATAATATTTAATGCTCTTGTCAGACATTGCTCGTAATATCTTGTTGAGATTTTCCAAATACAATCAACTGCACTTAACCATTTCCAATTCTTTTGGCACTAGGCCTTACCTTCTCAAAAATTTTCAGAATGTCTTAAAGAACAACTATTGTGCTTTACTTCATGACATAATGCAGTTTTGGAATCTTTCCTAGCAAAACATACCAGCATTTCTCTGAAAATAAAAGCAGGCAACATTGTTAATGTTACACTGAAAGATTGAGAGGGGAGGGGGAAGATACTTTTAGGGAGAGATCTTTCATAAAAACGAAGCACTTCCTTCCTTCAACTGTTGCCACTTGTCCCACCTAAATTTATAATTAAGTCATTCATCAGAAACAAAAGCCTCCCCCAACAGCCATTTAGGAAGGCTTCCGATAATAGAGACAGCCGACTCAGCCGCGTTCGAGACCCTCCACCCTTTTCTTTTAGCCCCCTTTCAAGGACACGTGTGAATTAGGCTTGAATGCTTTCCTGGCTGCCAGGAGACAAGTGCAAGCCTTCAGCTCCAAAGCATCAACCTGGAGAACTTTACACGCTTCGCTCGGCTGAGACAATTTCATTCTGTTCTGTTGGGGGACCTCCAAGATGTAGTACCTGCTTGGGGATGGGAGGTTGAGGGAGGAGGGATGGGATCTTTTGTTGTCCCTTGGAGCAGAAACGGCAGGGGATGAATTCGTTCTGAGAGCCCTAAAAGGAAGTCTTTGTGAGATTTCGTGTCCGACAAAAAGAAATTACGAAATTTTAAGCGATGACAGAAGATCCGTCTTTGTTTTTCGTTGATAAAAGGTGATGATTAATGTACGGGTATACACGGAAGATGGAGAAACTTACATGATCGAATGACCCTTCAAACCGCCAATGGAAAAGGCTAATGTAGCCACTATACCTCATTATTCACTTAATAAATACATAAGTGTTTTAATATTAAAATAAACGGTGGGGAGCAGTGATTTTGGTAACTTAATCTGCGACTTGTTTTTGACTAACTTTTGACTCCGAAGTTCGAAAACGATCTCAGTTTCAGTTCATCCACCACCTTAATTTATTTTATACCGTGGTTTTTTCAGCATAAAGAACAATCCACAATCTGTTCATTGTTTGATTTTTGGTGGTTAAAATCTTTTTGAGCTTCAATTCCTCAACCAACAACCAGATGTGCAAGATTTTGAGGATCAGAGTTGCACACTGAAATTTGCTTGAAGTAGTGCGACTTAATACATTTTGTTTTACAAGAGACACACAAGATAGCTTAATTGTTACACATCCATAAGGGCATTCACTCTTAGAGTAATCCAAGAAAAAGCTCAAGAGATATCGGAGCATCAATACTAATGCCGCTTAATGATGGGATGATATCTTACGTTTGAGTTACATGATTTGCTTGTCAAAATATTACATAAAAGCTGAATTCAAACTGTTCAGGAAAACACCAAGTGTGATTTTTACAATAGTCCCACCTCAGCAAATGTTAGACATTAATTATGGTGCTCATTCAGCGTATGAATATCTTCAGTGGGTTTCCTACAACTAAAGTTCGACATTAACCACTGTCTTACGGCAAATTTGAGGCGTGAAAGTTTTTTACAAAACAATATTTGAAGCATGCAAGTTTTTTTTCAAAACAATTTCTCCCATTTCAGTGAACAAATAGGAAGGAACTAGTAATTAGTGGCACAATTACAAAGGTGCTTTGTGCTTTCATATACTATGATCCTTTGCCACAGGCCATGCTTATTAATCACTTTTGCACTTATGAGATTAAGGTTCAGTCTAATAATTGCTTTGTTTTTCTTTGTACTTTATTATATAATAGTTAATATCTAGTAATGGTAGTAATTTGACCGAAGGGAAAGGATTTAACCCACTGGAAGATGTAATTAAATATGGTTTAATCCTAACTAATCGATCAAAACCAACTTATTTCAACATTTTAAGTTAAATAACTAAATTACTTCGAATATTTCAGGAGGAAGCTAATTACTTTTGCTAAAATGAGTAAGAAAAAATCAGTTGCTGCTTTTTCATGTTCCATATTGGAGATTATTATTATTATTATTATTTGGGGGGGGGGGGGGTGAAAATTTTTTCTAGGGCTTGTGATTAAACTATTTTTGAATATCACCTTCTCAGTTATGGCTTCGTATGTCCTTTTTGTGGACAAAATGTGTGAAGTCTCTCAACCTCAACTAAATTTTAGTGGGTAACTCTAAATCTCGCAATTTTCACCATATGGTTGTTAGCTATACTTTCTTATGTCAATTTTGTGAACAAAATGTATAAATTCTTGCAACCCTAAATAGTACAACTCTGACCCTCGGAAACTTCAATATTTTATTTTTAGTTATGCCTCCTATAAGTATTTTATAAGCAAAATGTGTGTATTATTTTTCACCTAACCTCAATCATTGAACCTCGAAATCTTCAACATATTTCCTTTTGTCTATTTTGTGGGGATGTAATGTTGCTTGGTTATGGTGCGTATGGTTGCTTGTCATAGTATTTTATCTTGAAATTTTGTGAACAAAATGTATTAACTTTCACTCCAGAACCTCGAAATCTCTTAACAACGTGCCGTTTGTCAAACTATTTTCTCCCGAAATTTTGTGAACAAAATGTATTTAAACTCTCTCAACCGTAGGCAGATTTAAATGGGTATCTCGGCAACTCGGAATCTTTAACGGGTTGTTTGTAATAGTTATTTTCTATTGAAATTTTGTGAACAAAATGTAAAAACTTGCCCCCAAACATTGCAATTGTGAACCTTGGAATCTCTAACGGATCGTTTGGCATAGCATTTTCTCTTGCAATTTTGTGAACAAAATGTATAAAGTCGCTCAATTGAAGGCTCGAATGCATAACTCTGAATCTCGTAATTTTTAACGGAGTGATGTTTGTTATACAGTTGAACTCGCTTATAACGAGCACGAAGGGACCGTAACATGTTGCTCGTTAAATCAGAGTGCTCCTAATAAACGGGTCCTTACGGCCGGCGTGAAATCAGAAGGGGTGGGGGCTTGGGAGGTCAAATAGTTGAGTTTACTTACAATTTAATTAATACTTACTTTAGTTACATCAATTAATTTAATTAAATACTGTTTTTTATTTAATTATTTCTCTGTAAAGAACTAGCCCCACTTGTTATACCGGATTTGTGAACTCTCCTTATTGACACTGGAATGCTGGTGGAATTTTTCATACAAAAGTATTGAACAGCAGGGGGGAAAAATGATGATAAGACAGGAATAAGACTAGAAAGATGAGAAAAAAATACTGCGCAACAGAAAAAATTGGTCGTTAAAACCGGGTCTTGCTCGTTAAAAATGAATTCTGTTCCATAGACTTAACATTGATCCAACCAAATATTATCGTTTCCGTCGTTATATCCGAGCTCGTTATAAACGAGTTCGACTGTACTATTTTCTCCTTAAATTTTTGTAAACAAAACGTATAAACCGCTCAACCGAGGTCAGATTAGAATGCGCAACTCTTCCAGTCAAAAACAATCTACAGAAAATGTGATTTTCTTTTTCTTTAAAGTTTTAAAGACTTTTGCAGACTTACGGAAGATTAAAAAAAATCTGCATTTTGTCTTCAACAGAATCTGCAGAAAATCCAGAACATTTTTTTCCTCCATTAGTTTTCTCTAAATGTTCTGTAGGCTTTTTGAAGCATGTTCCAAATATGCTTCAATTTTCTGCAGATTTTTAAAAGCTTTTCAGCAAATATGAACTGAACCTTGTAATCTTTAACAACGGGTTGTTTGTCATACTATTTTCATCTTAAATTTTGTGAATAAAACGTATAAACTCGCTCAACCGAGGGCAGATTCGAATGCGCAGCTCTGAACCTCGTAATTTTTAACAGAGTGTTCTTTGTTATACTATTTTCTCCTCAAATTTTGTGAGCAAAATGTATAAACTTGCTCAACCGATGTTGGATTTGAATGCACAACTCTCTCAGTTAAAAATAATCTGCAGAAAATGTGATTTTCTTTTTCTTTAAAGTTTTAAAGACTTTTGCAGACTTAGGAAGATTAAAAAAATCTGCATTTTGTCTTCGACAGAATCCGCAGAAAATCCACATTTTTTTTTTCTCTATTAGTATTTTCTAAATGTTCTGTAGGTTTTTTGAAGCATATTCCCAATATGCTTAAATTTTCTGCACATTTTTAAAAACTTTTCAGCAGATCTGAACTGAACCTCGTAATATTTAACAACGGGTTGTTTGTCATGCTATTTTTCCCTTGTAATTTTGTGAACAAAATGTATAAACTCGCTCAACCAAGGGCAGATTTGAATGCGAAACTCTGCACACCTCGCCATCTCCAAGAGAGAGAGAGAGAGAGAGAGCGCCGAATGACAGTTGGCTCGACTCATTCGCTTTTAGCTCCCGTGTCCATAACTCATCCCCCTGAGCTGGCAGCGCTCCTCGGCATCCCGAGGCCGATGATGCTCAGGTGCTCTCTCATTGTCGAGTTAATGGATCGTAATCGGGGAGTCGGCATGGCGACCAGGTACATCCGAATTAAGACAGGCGCTGCGGGAGGGGCAGACATTTTGGTGCTCGGCAGTCGTTAATCAGCTTATCAGGAGGAGTGTCGGAGAAATAAATATGCTGCCGAACCCCGCTATACATCTGATTTTTAAAAGAAATAAATGAATAAAAATAAATGAATTTAAAAATAAAATCAAATATATATATATATAAAGATGACGGGCTCTGTTTGTTTGTAACCGTTAATTAGAACAGGAGATATTTATTACTCAAATTTAGTTAATTTTCAAGGCTCTATACGCAAAACTGAAACACTAGGTCCCATTTTTCAGACAAACTGCTTTTTCGTCCCTGAAGCTGCATAGCGGTTTAGATTTGCTTACAGAGTTAAGGCTTGAAAATTGACTAAACTTGAGTAATTAATATCTCCGGTTACTTAACTTAATGCCTTTTTGATTTATTTGGCAAATAATGTGTTTTAAACTTTACAAGGACTTTTAGTGAAATTTAAAAGGTTGTGGAGCACATTTGAATTAAAAAATATAATAATTTTACTTCTGAGGGTTGGAGTGAATTTAAATTTATTTAGTTAACTTCCTTTACATTTATGCACTGGCATCGCCGTGCGGGTGCTGCTAGTAAATAAATAAAACTGTCAGACATTTCTGTAATGAATGTCTTTACTACACGATATTTAGATTCGTGGTTAATATAAAATTAAGTAAAATATGAGTGTTAATTCGTACTGTGTAATACCAACGACTAAAAAAAAATCTATCTATAGTATGGGAAGAAATATGTTTCTTTTGGGCTGTAACCTTGGTATTTTAACACATTTCGTTGATTTTTCTGTTAGCTATTGTAAACAAATCTATTACGTGCAAATTATAATTTCAACGTTCATGCGGCACTAATATGCAGGTATTAGGCAGGGATTCAAGTGAAACACCATTGCAATCGCTTCGAATTGCAATCGCTACTGGAAGTGAATTACATTATCATCAACTTAACTTGGCAATGACGTCACTACGGGTGGAACCAATGAGAGCTCACAAGCAGTCAGTGATCTCCTCTTATTCGCCAAGTAGGCTGTGACGTTTTATCTAGCTCGTTTTTCATAGGCAAACGTCACGCTGACGTCACGATGGTTTTATCAAGAAACGTTCTAATGTAATTCATTTCCAGTAGCGATTGTAATTTGCGATCGCCTGTTTCACTTGAATTCCTGCCTTAGTGCCTCATGAACGTTGAAATTATAATTTGCAATTATAGCACTAAGGTATCTATTTTTCTTTAAATCTACTACGTGTTTGTCTAATTTCTATTGTAAAAGCTTTGCTTGAAAAATTGACAGTTGCCTTAGGTTTACAATTCTGCCAAATAGTGGCTGCAATAAATTTAGAAAACTAAAATTCCTAGATAACTAAGAATTAGAATGCTTTCTTATTTCAGTATAAATTTACCTTTATCCAGAAAAATCTTTTCGCTTGACTAGTTTAGCCATGATCAGGGTGAGTGTGAGAAGATAGCGTTTGCATATGGAAAAACTGGTAAGGAACGTAGCTGGAACTAATGTTGTGAAAATCTGGAGTTTTTAGAAATTATTGAACCATAATGGTCGCATTATGGTATTGGTGATCGTTACGAGTGTTTGAAAATACATTAAATGACAGTATAATGCTTCAGTTAGGACTGTTTTAAAAGTTCGCTACAACTAGGGGATCGTTACATCCGAGTACGCTATAGTTTTCGACTGTATTTATTTTTTTGGACGCGTTGCGTGGTTGATGTTAGACTCTTGCGCGACCGTGATGGCAGTTTTATTTTGTGAGTGCAAACATATATATAAGTACCTAGTATAAAAGGGGTGTAACGGCTGTAATCAAAAATTTGGAGATAACTAGTAGAAATGATAGGACAAACTCTCTTCTGTTTTGGGGCTAGAGATGGAACAGGCTGCCCTTGTAGGTGCTATACCGCCTGGTTTAGAAAAGCTATTCAATGACAGCCAAAATATTTAAATCTACCACGCGTGGTTTTCAAATCCAGAAGTCTGCTCATATCCCTTTGTTTATACTGTCCCATATTATATTGGCAATATGGCTTAAAACCAACTATTTCCTCTTGTTCTCACTCTGCGCCGAATTTTTATACTTCGAAAGAGACTAGAAAAGATTCTGATAAAGAACAGATATTATTTATATAACATTAGAAAGAATATTATTTTTGAAATATTTTTTTAATAATAAAAATTATATTTCAATTGATTTCTCTGTCTGTGTTCTTTCTTATGATACGCAAATTGTACTTCAGAAGCTAAGTACTCTATATTTTGTTGAGTGCTATTTGTTGTTCGTTTTCGTAAATTAGTCTCTGAGCACCATGCAATCTTTAACCATGCATACTATGTAACTTTCTAGCGGAGAAATCTGATTGCAAGATACGAAACATAATCATAGAGTATTGGTGGACCAAAATGGCAACCGTTCTATCTTGACTCTGTAAGAGCTTTGAATTTGCTGGGGGTGGTCTCAGCAGGCACGAATCCCAGATGACTGCCAGCGACAAATAGCGACGGATGGATACGCCTCATTACTGTCAAATATTTTCCATCTTAAATATGAATACCTCGTTGGGGGAGAATTAGGGACTTTTGTCGCGTTCCAAATCGACCCGTTTGAAGTGAGAGCTTTTTTTCGACTCCTCGGAGAGAAATTTGAATTGGAGGCTGGGGGGTTCATTGGGATTATTTGATGATTCGCTGCTATTCTTACAGTTCTTCCGAAAATGCGTTTTATTCGTTGCCTGGTAAAATTTTGCGCTTTTGTCCGACAGCTTAAGGTAATAAATTGAAAACGTGAGCAGAATTCGTTTCGTGCGTTGATGATAAGAAGCGGTGATTTGAAAAAGTGAAAAGCTCTAATAAATAAGTTTCACAATCAGTCGCAAAAGAGGTAATAAATTAGAAACAATTTGGTAAAAATGAAACTGATGCCGTTTTTTAAGCCTGCTGTCATATTTGGGAAAAAACATTTTGCTTTTGCTTCTTTTTTTCGCTTGTACAAATGTCATAACATGTTATTTTCTATATAAAACTTCTCTGTAAGTCGGACATCATGTTATCATTTATGAATTAAACACTTGTGATTATCATGGACTTCTTTCAGCCATTTTGGTCCATTAAAAATATTATTGCCCCCCCCCCCCAGTAAAGAACCAGCAATTTTCAAATTTCAGAAAATGTGTTGTTCTATCAAAAGAGCTAAGAGTATAATTTTTTCCTGCTGGACACACTCAATATGAGGCCCTTTTTACTGGCAGCTTGCGAAATTTCAATCTGAATCGTAGTCGAGCCATGTCTCTTCCATGGATATCAGGGCTTGTGTCTTTGGTATTGCGTAATGGCAGCTCTTGCACCAGACGCAATCTCAAAAGAGGAACGCTACTATACTTCGCAGAAGTTTAACTTGGCAGTGACGTCACTACGGGCGGAGCCAACAGCGTGACGTTAGCCTATGAAAAACGAGCTAGATAAAACGTTACACCCTACTTGGCGAATTAGAGGAGACCGCTGACTGCTTGTGAGCTCTTATTGGCTCCGCCCGTAATGACGTCACTGCCAAGTTAAACTGCTGCGAAGTATAGGAAGATTATTTCTTTTCGGAAGCGTAGAAAAAAAAACTCCAACCCTAAGACCAGTCCATTCCTTTGTCGTCACAAGTTTTCACATTCTTCTTTGTACATTATTCATTGCTAATCCCAGGCTGTAATAGGTTTACTTGTTTTTTTTTTTAACTAAAGTCGTACAAAGCATATCTTCCTAAGAGAAATGATGAGCCTTTTAACTGCATTGAAATTCGGCTGCTTTTTCAGTGGCAATAAATCAGTACCTCAGAACCAGACTAACGTAAGTCCATTTTCGTCATTTTTCAGTAGAGGCCGAAAACTGTTGTCGAATACATGCAAAGGATGGGACTCGCGCTCATTTCAAGGTGCTAAATAACTGTGAAGGAATTTGTTTTATAGAATACTGTTTTAATGAGTCGATGTGGAATAAGATTCTACATACAATGAAGCAAAAAAGTTAAAATGGCCATTTTTGGACTTACGTCGTTCTGGTTCTGAGGTACAGAAATCACGTCACTACTTTTTACTTTCACGTGACAATGAAACAAAAATCTTCTTGATGTTGGCGATTGGGACGCTACCCCTATCTCTATCAAATATCTGATCTAAGGGTGCAACACTGAGCTGGTTCTGAGTGTACAGGCATTTTGGT